>KZ505969.1:352984-373611 GCA_002844005.1 Limosa lapponica baueri
TTTTTTTTTTAAATGAGGATGAGGGCTTTCAGCTGTTAACACTCACAAACCGTAGAAATGAAATTATCTAACTTTCCTAGAGGACACTTACTGCACAACCCTAGCCATCCCCCATTTCCCTTTGTGTTTTTGCTTTGCTGTCATTGCTGTCTTTCCTGCCATCACCTGAAAGATGACTGCGCAAGGCATCACCACAGTTAAGTTCCAGCCCAGTAGGTAGAGAGGGTGCACGCTGTGGGTGCGAAGCAGTTCCAGCCTAGAGGGAAAAGAGTTACCTTCATCTGATTGGTACATCCATGGGGTGCCATTTGCTCCCTTTTTCCTTTTTCAATTCCCTGATGTGTCGAGAAAGGCTAAGAGGTTCTTTTTCTTTTGGGTGCTTGGAGCATTGTCTCAAATTTTGGGACTGATGGGCAAGTCAATAGATAGCAGGATCTGGATGTCCAAAAGGAATTAAAGCAGGATGTTAACCATTAGAAGGTTATCTCGGCATGTGGCTCTGAGAGCAAGGAGAACCATTCCAAAAGCTCTTTTATCTCACAGAAGCCAGTTACCATGCAACATTGCACCCTGTATTCATGACATCTTTTACATGGAGGATTTATTTTAACGGGCAAAGCTAGGCTTTATGTAGCAAGAGTAATCACAGAATTATATGGGGTTGGAAGGGACCTCTGGAGACCACCTAGTCCAACCCCCTGTCAAAGCAGGTCCACCTAGAGCAGGTTGCACAGGAACATGTCCAAGCAGGTTTTGAATGTCTCCAGAGACAGAGGCTCCACCAACTCTCTGGGCAGCCTGTTCCAGTGCTCTGCCACCCTCACAGGAAAGAGGTTCCTCCTCACGTTTAGATGGAACGTCTTATGTTCAAATTTGTGCCCGTTACCTCTTGTCCTGTCACTGGGCATTCAGCTAAAAAAAAAAATAAAAATGTGCTTGTACCAGTGTGCCATGTAGTAATTTCCAAGATGTTTACAAGAGAAGCCTCCTCTTCAGACTAGAAACAATAGAAGGTGTTGTACTGTCTGACATGAAACCACAGCAGCAGATGGCTGATTTCTGTGGCAGAGCATTCACCCCAGTACAGCATGCAGCTTTCTGAACCCTGTTTAGCACTACAGCCAGATTTCCACGCTTCAGTATACTGTTTTGCTACTGTTGACTTGCAGTGCTACAGATCAGAAGCTATAAAAAAACCCCGATACCATAACAACTTAATTTATTTAATTTCTACTTTAAAAGTACTTTAAACTGTTTGACTACTTCATGGTATTCCCCAAGACACACATGATGCTCACGTACTATTGAAAACAACCTGTCTCACACCAAGAGAAGACAGGCAGGAACACATTGCTTCAGGCAGCATGAGATGTAATAACAAAGTAGGGTGCGACTCCCTCGACCCACTGCCTTTAGACTACACTTCCTTATTTAATTCAATTTCACAAGTCAGAGTGATTTCATCAGACCCAGCCACTAAAGCCATCCAACTTTCCTGGACATTCAGCTCTCTCTCCCTGCATTTGCTCAAGGACTTAAAATACTGGAATTAAAACAATCTCTTGGATTGCCCTCATGTTGTTTTTCCTTTGCTTTGGGGTGTGGTTTTTTTTTTGTGGGGTTTTTGTTTTGTTTTTTAAATCAGATTTTCAAAGCACTTCAGACACTGAATCCAGCAACTGCTTCCAAAAAAATCCAAGCAAACAGATATAAACCACTACTAAGGAAAATTATTTGTAAAAAAAAAATAATATATTTATTTGGTGCAGTGTTTACATGCAAGACAATTGCATTTCAGTACCAAAAGAGAAAACAAGACTAACAGAGTCATTTCATTCAAACAATTTATCCTTCTTAACAAAAGTGACTTGATATGGCTTTTTGATCCTCTGTACTATGATTATAAGTTATTTTCAAAATCCTAATTGAGGTGGCACTCTGATATTAATTACTTTTTGCTAAAAACATACATGCAGATACATAAAGGAGAGCTCTAATGAATTAAAAGCCAAATTTAATAAATGAGGTAGTTCATCTGCTTACACAGAAATGCAGATTTGTGTTTCTTTGTATAAAACACCCAGCCTTTGTATGTGTGTTTGCAATTGGAGTTCTATCGCTTGCAACACACAGCCTTGCTGAAAAACTTTGCCCTTTGCCTTTCACAGCAGGGAGAGTTCAAGAGTCAAGCTCGATGTTGGCAGCCAGGAACCTTGCCATCGGGACAATTAATTCACTGCTTCCTGCTACAGCTCCGGAGCACGTAGCGCACATTAAGAGTGATGGTAAGTCTTGCCCTTTTCGGATTCAGAGCAGCTTAAGGCAGAACAGCACTTTTAATTACTGACAGTCAGACTGGTCTCACTACAAACAATCTGATTTGGACGACTGCTGCGTCGAGATCCTGAGGATTTTTAACTACCTGAATATATAGTATTTTTTTTCCTGCGCCTCTACCATAGTGCATGAAACTTCCCTTCATATATACTAAAAAACATTAATTTCTTTTTAAATTGCCAACCAGCAGCTCAGAGATTCAACATTCACATTTCTTTACGTTTAAAACACTACTAAACCAACTGTCTCAGATGAAAATCACAAGTTAAATTCTGATTAAAATTGCCATTATAAGCCTACACCTGATTATCAAGTGAAAGTTACTCGACTAAAGAGAGACATTTCAGCAAGCAGTTGACAGAACGACTTTCTGCCAGGCACCACAACAAGAAGAAAGGTGCTCATTGTGATAATCCTTCCTGATTAAGATCAGTCACTGTAGCCAGCACAGAACCGAGTGTGCAATCCTTCATGTTATTTTTAAAAAGAAATTCAAAGAGAAAAAACAAAATCATTTGCAAAGTGAATAAATATCCCAGGCACCCTTGGCTTCATTTAGTCTTGTTCTCAGAAATATCAATCGGCAAGAAGGAGAGACAGCGTTGTCATCTGTTTGCCTGTTTTAAAAAAAAAAAAACACAAAAACAAAGGTTCAAGTTCTGCTAACAAGCTGACAGACTATCTTATCAATTACTAGGATGCTTCTCAACAGAATAGCTTCATTATCAGACAAGTCACATTTATTTATTTTTATGAATAAAATCAAGTTTGGGGATTTAGAACATTTAAAATTATTGAAACCACCCAAATATTTTACCTGCATATTTTTATAAATCCAGTCTGTAAACACAGTCATATTCCCATACACTCCAGGCCTATTGGGACTAGCACAGCCAGTTCCCCAGCTGGTATCTCCAACCAGCCACCACACGGAGTTTTTGTTAGTTACTAGAGGACCTCCGCTGTCACCCTGCACAAAACACAAGCATATTGTTAGTGACCTCACCACCAAGAAAGATAAAATCCGTTTCACTTCAGGCGTACATCTTAGGTTTCAGAAAAAACTGATCACTATTTTAAGGCAGTCACTGAAACCAAACGCGACGGCAATTACAGTATTAAATGATGACTGCTCGCAATAAGGGATCAAAATTGTTTGCCCAAAGCACTAAATGAGATGGGCGTTATTGACTTTCTTGTTCACAAGCATAATGCTAAGGTATCGCCATGATTATGAAGAGCATTCGTTCACTTTCAAGTACCAGATAACAAAACATCCTTGAAGCATTAAAAAGGACTGCCTCACCCTCTTTGGGAATTGAGCAAGAACTTAGCACTGGCAGCCATTCAGAAGATGAAACGAAGGCTCTCCCTTTTAAAGGGATGCACCACAAAAGAAAGTAGAAGCCCAACCAAAATGTTACTCAATTATTATTTTTTTTTTGGTGGGTGATCTGTCTGTAATCAATAGATGATTAAAAACAACTACTAGTAAGACCAGAAAAATAATGAGATCATTATTAGGTGTTAATTAGGAATAATTACCTGACATGAATCAATTCCTCCTTCTAGATACCCGGCACAGATCATTGTAGGCAAAATCATGCCACTATAGATATAGACAGAATTACACCTAGAACGTTCTATTAAGGGCACCATAACATAATTCAAGTTATTTGATGTTTTACCTAAAATTGAAATATGCACAAAAACACACATACAAAGACAAAATTAGAGCAAGCATCGTATTACATTGCAATTACAAATCCCAGCAGCTAGCACTCTTCAAGATGAAATAACTTACTAGAACCATTGGGATGGACACTTAAGATGTATGGTCCACCACAAAGAGAAAACTGTGACATTAAAACTCCCTTCCAAGAGATCAGAGTTACCCTGCATTACTGTCCATGTACTGTTAAGCAAGAGAACCTGCCTACTCCAGCCCCAAATCAACTGCATCATACAGGTCTATTAAAAGCACATGAAATCTGCAAGAGGTGAAGAGGACCTCCGTTACAGAGAGGTTTTATGGTCCATCACAATTGGCCTTAGTCAGAGTCCATCTTCACAACACCCCGCTCCCTGCCCAGTACCTTCTCATACTGAAAGGAGAAACCTTCCCTCCCTTTCCTTCTCGCTTCTTACAAGTTTACTTGCATCATTCTATTTTAGCTCAAGGTGGTGGAAAAGAGAGGCTCCTGCCCCTTTCTATGTCCACAGAGGACTGGCCTGGCACACAGCTACCCTCCTTATTACAGGAGAGGGTATTTGGGCACTGAAGTGGCCCTGGTAATGAGGGCACAGAATTGTTTCCTGTCTGGGTATTTCTGGTCCCCAGTACTGATTTGAGGCTCCTTTGCAGTCTGCTGAATGCAACACATCCCAACTTGCTTTGGGAGAGAACGCCCTGTGTAAATATTAGGGGCTGTAAAATGGGTGAGAAAAAAATAGTGTATCAACAGATCTGGCTCAAAACGCCCAATAACCCCTTGTAACAGTTATTTGTAGACTGAAGAGGACTGGTTTATGTAGAAGACCGAAATATCTGAGAGCCACTCTTACCTCCTTGGTACTCTGCTCCCCAGCCAGATATCCAGCACTGCTGATCAGGCTGGAACATCATTCCTGGATTAGGCAGACAAACTGGCTGTACAGTATCTACAAAACAAACGCAGTAACATTTGTAATCCCAGATGCCCAGACATAATTCAAAATAAATGTGTATGAAACATCTCGGCATGACCACCACTTAAATACATACACACCATGCATTGTCTCTGCACTTTATCTTTCCTTGCACATGAGCATTACTGTGCAATGCAGGCAGCAGCAGAAAGCTTACCAGCCGCCCTTTCCCAGATGGCCACCTAATCTTCAGTACAAAGTGAACAACAAGCACAGTTAATGGTTCTAGCTCAATTCATCAGGCTAACTAGAACAATTAACACCATCTCTTCTGATAAGTACAGGACAAATAAGTAGACAAACTTCCAGCAAGTACCTCTACATTCTCTTTGCAAAACCCGGCTGAAAATAATGCAAGCAGGATTCAATGCCTGTATACAAGAGGTGTGAAACACAAAACCAGCCACCTTCACTATTCTCAGTAGCGGAACAGCCCCTCCAGATTACTTTAAGCTTTAAACTGATTCACTGAAACATAAAGGACCTGCACAGATAGCACCTAAACACATAAAGCGCATCAAGTTTAAATAATGTTTTGTCTGCTAGTTTTTACTGCTTGCTTAAAAACAACCTACATCAACTTTTAAGAAAGGAACTTCTAACGTTTGGGGTTTTGGTTTGTTGGGTTTTTTGTTTGGTTGTTTTTTTCCCCCAGTTTTTATTTGACATAACTTGGTTTAGGATTCAGTCAGCTGCTCCACCTCTACATCCTGAGTCTGCACACATAGGAGTGGCAATGCTTAAACATCACAGAGCATTCTGGAGTAAAAGCACACTATTGAGATGAGCCCAAACTCCCTTACCTTTAGATTTAAATCTACTAGATTTAAATAAATCCTACTTAGAAAAATGACAGGGTGTGCCCTGTGTCTCTACATCTATCCTGTCTATGTTTCTAAGGTGTCTTTACCTACATTTTATGTTCTTCCCACAAGTATCTACTAGGATTTCTTGATGCACTTCAGAAACTTTAAAAGATGTGCTCATTATCATTGGATTTTTGCCTTAAGAAGAGCAGAATACATACCAGTAAAAGTCAGGGGTGTTTCTAACTTCATAAGGGCAACATCATTGTCTTTAGAATCTGTATCATAATCTGGGTGGGAAATTATCTGTTGCACTCTGTATCCATTTCGTAAGAGCATCTCACTTTGGTACAGCATCCCAGCATAAACCCTCCAGCTGTTCGGGTCAGCAAATCGTCTACAGAAAAAAAGAAAGATGAGAAGATTTGCTTCTCTGGTAATGAGTCACAGATTATGACCTTGAAAAAAATTGTTTTCAGAAACGGTAGTCAAATGCATGTGTGACCAAGAATAAAGATGAAAAAGGTAAACAAATTGCAAGACATCTAACTTTGGTAAAGCTTGACTCTGATTTCATAACTATATCTAAAAAAAAAAAAAAAAAATCTTTGAAATGGGTTAAGTATCACTGTCTATCCCCTTGGTCACTCAGCACAGCAAATTATAGTCTGAGACTGCAACACTGAAGTCTATTGATTTCCATGGCTGAGGGATCAAGCAGTTATTTCTGAAGTCTCACATGTCAGTGGTATCACTCTCGTGTACTATCCAAAGCATGCAAGGGCAGCAGAAGCCAGAATTAGTAAAAACATGATCTAGTGAAGGAATTTCACTATCTTGAAAACGCCAGGTTTTTTTTTTTCTTTGGTTTTGGTGAGGGTGTTTTAAATGTTAAGCACACTCGCTAGATGTAATTTAAGTAGCCTCTTGTGCTTCAGCACAGTTTACAAACGCTCAATAAAAAACTTCCCACAAGTGTTAAAACTCCCTCCCTGAGAACTGCCCAGGCAGTAGTGCTTGCAAGCTGTTCCCCCTCAAAAAAAATAATTAAAAACCAGTTTTGTGCCAGCTACAGCTTGGTTGCCATTTCTAAAGCTTTTGCAGAGCTCAAATTAGAAAACAAAGGAAGGATAAGATCATCACATAAAAATAAATACTTGCATTCTTTTCTCAAGGTTAAGGACAAAGTCATTTTTCCTTGGCTTAGTCTGAAATTGTGATCCAGCCAACCAACCGTTAAAATGTTTTTGCTTAGTGGGTTTTCCCTCCAACAGAAGCAGCCACCTTTTAAACATATTCTGCCACTGTCCACAAGGTACCACAACACCCTCAACTCTCCTCTAAGCTTCTATTTTAATAGGTTAAAAATGAAAAAGCACCAGCTATTTTTGTTGTTGATGCCTATGTAAAGTGTTCCTTGGATAGGTATAGGTATAAATATATATTTAATACTGACTTGGGCTTTACTAGGCTATGGCATGAAGATATGAGAAAATAAATGGTAGAGGCATCTTAAATTTATTATTTCTACAGTTGTGCAATATTTGAGGGTTTGGGATCTTTTTTTCCTTTTGTTTTTCCGCAAAGTGTAATTCAACATCTTCAGGATAACATTGTATGTCTGGCCTAAGTTTGGTGCTTTAAGTTGGGTAGGTATCTGTGCCCAACACCACCATCCAACTTAATTTCCACCTTTAGCAAGTAAAATAAGATTTTCTTCCTGTAGAAAGCAGACAGATGATCTGCAGCCAGCCTCCTCCAGAACAAGTTTTCCCTTAATACTTAAAAACCATACTTAGCCAAAACACTGTACCTAGCACATGCATTCGAGGTGGTGAGAGGGAACAGCGTTTAATTCCATTTCAAAGCAGAAAGTCGGGAGACTTAGCTAAATTTGTGCATTTCAGCCTGAAGCAACAAAGATCGCCATTCGAGAGACAAACGAGAGGGCGCGGGCAAGACTCACCCTTCCACGCAGTGTGCTGCCGTCACTATCCACTGGTGGGTGATGATGGAGCCCCCGCACACGTGGGTGCCCTGCACGTGGAGGCTGACCTGCCACGGCCACTGCCCCGCCACTGCCCCGCTGCCACCCACGATTCTGTTCATCATGCTCACGCTTTTAGTGGGCAGACCACACTCTAAGGAGTCAGTTACACACAGAGGCATTAGTTAAAGAGGAAGCTGGTCTGGAAGATACTTCTGCAGCTCAGGCTTCGCTAGCAGAGGGGAGCGCAGACCATGTCTGACCTCTGCTCTGCTACCCTGGACACCGAGATCCCAAGGCTCCCTGTCCCTCAAGCCAGGACACTCCCATAGCCTAGACCGCCTTCACGTTGCAGACGTCATGAGGAGTATTTGGCAGCTGCTGCCCTCGGTTCCCCACAAACCAGAAACCAGTGGTTCATTACACCTTTGAGCGTGGTATTCAGGCGTCTCTGGCGAGCCACACGGACACACGCTGTTGTGTCGTGCAACAGAACAGACAACAGCCAGGAGTTGCCTCACGGCAGCCATCACCGTCAGGAATGCACTGCCCACCCAATGGCCGCGTGTCCGAGAGCGGACGCACTACAGACATCCCACCACTGCTGCTGAGCAAGGGCTACAGACCTTCACCACAGGCAAGTCATTTAAAGGAAGAAGTGGCAGCAAAGACAAAAGCAACTGTGGATCCAACATCCTCCTTGTCTCCCCTCCCACCCGGCTCCTTAAATTGTGCCGTTTGAAAATTGGGAACCACAGTTAAATCATCTGCCCATCAGAAGACAGCATTTATTTATGCAGATTCACCAGCCACAGCATTTCAAAGCATGAGCAAGCAGAAGTTTGAGGAACACAGTCACTTACCTATGCAGCGCAGAGAAACCACACTTTGTGATGCACAGGAATCGCTGCAATAGAAACAGAAAAAACCCAAACGGGACTTTAGGCACACAGTGAAGCAAATGGTGGGCAAAGTCCACCCTCCAGCTACTGCCCACCCTTTCCAGCTATGTGCCCTGCCTTCCCCTCCTCTTCCTGCTGAGTGTTCCCTCCTTTCTTCGCACTCTCCCGCTACCCTACCAGCAGCCATCCGGCCTCCACCACTTCTTGCATTCACCAAAACTGTCATGTGGAAGACTGCAGCCACCAGTACAAAAGGTTTGTAAGCCTATTGAGGAGCAAGATGAAGAACAGTGTGAGAAAAAGTTGAGGTGATTTACGAAGTAGTTGTAGAAGAATCTAAACAAGGGAGCGATGGGAACCTTGCAGGCACAGCAGTCTACAGGTTTAGAAACCAGACACTTCAGAGTTGTTTAATGAGATTAAAAATGATACTTTCCACAGTGAAAGATCCATTTTGCATGCTGTGTGTTCATGTGACTGAAAAAAATTAAATAGCTGTACCAGCTGCTGTAAATGTGTTACAGCTGGTAGCTATTGCCACCATACAGAAACTCCTGCTGATGGTCAAAGAGCCTTAGAAAAGTATCTTTGACATGGCAGCCTTCTAGACAGCATGGAGCGAGCACCATGGGACATCTTCTCTTTTAAAAGAGGACAGGAAGGATGGAAAAATGACAGCTGTGTTTTTAAACAGAAGGGAGAGCAGCTACTGCTATCAGATTAAAAGCAAAGTCTCTCTCCCTCTAACAATCCCCATTGAAAGACGTGCTTGCATTATGCTACGGGCAGAAGCTACACCTCTTACAACAGCTAAAAAGACCCCTGATAAAAGGAAAGAAGTTTGTATTGAACAAAGATACCTGCTATACAGCTTTTTGTACAAGTCTATATTCCCAGCACTTGTGTTCACCTTCATGTAGCTTTTAAAGCTGCCTTCAGTTGCTATGCCTCGACTATAGTAATACGTATCTCTGCAAAACAAAAAACCCGTTATGAAACTCACTAGTTTCAGTTTTCAAACAAGTAACAATAAACTGTGCCAAGCTAGAGCTTCTGACATGAACGACACTAAAAATATGATTATTATTTTTATTTTTATTTTTTTAAATTAAACAGAACCCTGGTGGTGTAGTACAGCACCAGAGAATCAGGTTCTTCAAACATTTGTCAAGTTCTGTTTCCCATCAAACAGCTCCTAGATTAAAATAATGCACAGTAGGAATCTTCAGCCTCATGGAACAGGGCAAGATGAAGAGATGTCTTGCCAGTACTTTTACACAGCATAGCAGAGTTTAGGTCCAGTGACAGCCACGTTTCTGATGGACAACAACAGGGGCAGCAAGTGCTGCTGTTCTGCTGGGCTTTCTAGCTGAGGACCAGCTCTGTGTAGTTGCTGCTGGGCTGTCATATTGGAGTGGGAATTACCGGGGTCACTGCTGGTTCAGAAACCTGAATTCCGAGCACCACACCACAGTGTGGGCACACACAAGTTTCACCTGCCTGGGTTATAAATTCACTCCATTACTCCACACACAGCAGAAGACAGTATTTGCCAACTGTATCAAAGAGAGGCAATATTAAGTATTTCAACTGCAGAAGAATATAGGCTACCACCTTACATGGGGAGAACATGGGCAGCACCCAGGGCCACAAATGTTTATGGAGAACTTTCACGTGAGCCAGTGCTACTTGTGCCCTCAGAAGATCAAGGCTTTCCAGGTAATACTGGTGATGACAGTTTAAGTCAGATCGGATGTTATTGAGCAATTAGAATGATCTGAAGCGAGCTCTGGAAGATAGCTGTAAGTGCATGTATTGGACACAAGTGTCCCCACTGAATAACTACTGCATGCGCGCCAGACCCCATTACTCGTTAGAGCAGCATTTCATTTTGATCGTGTAACAGCTACTGTCATTAAAATCAGATCCACCTAGATTCACAAGAACTAGATAGCCAACTGCTTCTTGTTTCAGATACGCCTTCTTAAAAATGGCAAGAGGGAAATTTTAACCTTTCTATGTACGTACAAAGGCTGATGAAGGTTAGACTTACACACTATAGCCCATGTCTTTACATGCAGTCCTCCCATAATCATCATTCCAGCCGTCTTGACAAACAGGATACCAGGATTTGCTGACAGGTGAATAAACTTCCAGGATAAAGTTTGGTCCGTAAAGTCTAACTGCCAGAAAAAGAAGGGAAAAAAAAAAAAAAAGAAACCGACATCACATGCTATATTACTGCTCTTTGTCTACTTAAAAGTTTTATTACCCATAATATTTGCTTGTCTGCATGAACTGTTATTAATTTAATGCTGCCTTCTACTCAGATTCTGAGTAAATATCAAGTAGACAGAAATACTCCAATAACTTAATTATTTTGTGTAAGGCAATTTCAAAGAACTACCAGTTTAAAAATGCAAGTGTACAAGAGTGTTCATCTTTTCATTTCAGCTTTTATGCTCAAAATTCTTTTTCACATTCTGCCACTGAGAAAGACTGCAATAGCCAATCTCTTCTTACCTTTTATCTACACAATCATATATTTCTTAATATATCATATATTGTTTATGAATAAAGTATGATCTATTGTAATATATTTTATATTGTATCTTAGTACACAAAATTTCCTCAGAGAAGCACTTGTAAGGCAAGAATGTAACAAGGAGCAATTACCTCTGATATTCCGTGCCCCATTATGTATTTATTTGCACAAGAATTTAATATAAAATAGTTCAAGCAAAAGAACAGATTGAACAAGCTTCTCCAAAAACTCATTATTCAACCAAATGGAGAGGAACAGCTTTAAAGCATATGCCAGTAAATGCTAATCCTTCATGAGGCATGTGCAGAATAAAAGCTCCCAGAGAGAGAATAAGAGTAAAACTAGAATTTTCCGGAGTGGCACTAGCACAACACAGGTGTTAGAAACAAGATGCCACACCTTTGGAATGGACAAATGGATCTTTCCACCTTCCGTCTTCAGATTCTTTTTAGTTGGAAACACTGATCGGACCAAGCTCTCTTACACAAAGGAGTTATGAAGTAGTTGAAGTATTATTGGGAGAACGAGGAATGCAAAATATGTGAAAAAAGACAAGCCTGACTAAAGATCATCAGATTTATGTTATCACCTGAAGTTCTATTAAGTCAATGCTGACTGTTCATTCCAGAGACTATGTTACATTCAGTTTTGCACAAACCCCGTTCAAATTAAAAGACAGTATTTTAAAAACTGATTCAAAGTTAACCCAGCTCAAACCCCAGAGTCAGTCATTTTGTTTCAACTTATCAATTGGACGGGAAACAAACTGAATATCTAGATAGGACTTCAAAGCGCTCAAACATCCTAAACCATTTTAGAGATACACCTTCAGCTAAAATAGCCCTAATGTAACTTAGGCAAGCTTTGGACAAGGCAATTTGCTCAAAAATTCTTGCAAGTGGGTGAAGGTCCTCCCCCTTGACTGCCAGCACTCACCACACCGGGTTTCATCCTCCCCGTTGGGGCAGTTGTTCATTCCATCGCACCACTGCGAGGCTGGGATGCACACTCCTGAAGATCCACACTCTATCAAGGAGGTGACACAATGATCGTCTACTGCAGGGAGAGAGCAACACAGCCGTTAGGCTGAACATCAGCTTAGCCTCAGGCAACTACTGCCAACTCTCATCTTAAAGAGTATTCTGCCCCTTAAAGCAGAACATCAGAAAGAGCTCTTAGACTCAGGGATGGGAGGAGACCTAGCCTGACACAACAGAAGATGTATTGCTCTGTCCTTTACATCCCTTGTCAGATTAAGTCACTGATGCAGCTGATTGGATTTTGTCCACTTTGTCCCCTGAATAAGCAAGCACCATTAAGTTGTCTAAAAGGAGTCAGCTTTACGCTGACAAAGCATAACACTTATAAACAGCAAAGGAGGAAGAAAGCAATTACTCCAATTACATCCTTTTGCTTTCATTGCCATTTAAAACAAGATTACATTCACCCTGTATAAATCAAAGCGAGTAAAAAAACCCCTAAGAACACAAAGTGTCATCCTAATAGTTTTAAACGAACTCTCTTCTCTCCTTTCTTTTCCTGCACAGAGCAAACAGAAGAGGTTCCTAAAAACAAAGCAAATTGTTTTTTAGTTTCCTTTGAAAAGTGGCTTTCATTGAAAGGGAAATTAAGATAGCACAAGACAAACTTCAACTAAGCCAAACAGAATTGCTCTAGCCCAATTGGGGATGACTTCCAAGGCAAATATATCATCTGTGGTATGGCTTACAGTGGTGAGACAGGCCAGGCTCACACAGCATTAACATAATTTCAAAGTAAAAGCCCCACAGAAACAAATAGACATGAATTACTTCTGCTCCAAGAGAGATACCATTTACCATAGAATGGTTTGGGCTGGAAGGGACCTTAAAGATCATCCAGTTCCAACTCCCTGCCATGGGCAGGGACACCTGCCAGGTTACTCAAAAGCCCCATCCAGCCTGGTGTTGAACACCTCCAGGGATGGGGCATCCACAACTTCTGTTCCAGTGTCTCACCACCCTCACAGTAAAGAATTCCTTCCTAATATCTAATCTAAATCTACCCTCTTTCAGTTGAAAACCATTACCCCTCGTCCTATTGCTCCACTCCCTGATAAAAGAGTCCCACCCCATCTCTCCTGTAGGCCCCCTTCAGGTACTGGAAGGCTGCTATAAGGTCTCTCTGCAGCCTTCTCTTCTCCAGGCTGATCAACCCCAGCTCTCTCAGCCTTTCTTCATAGGAGAGGTGCTCCAGGCCTCTGATCATCTTTGTGGCCCTCCTCTGGACTCGCTCCAACAAGTCCATGTCCTTCTTATGTTGGGGGCCCCAGAGCTGGACGCAGTACTCCATGCGGGGTCTCACAAGAGCGGAGTAGAGGGGGAGAATCACCTCCCTCAGCCTCCTGGCCATGCTGCTTTTGATGCAGGATGTGGTTGGTTTTCTGGGATGCAAGCACACGCTGCCGTTATCTTGACCATTTACACTCTTGCAGCTAAGTTACACAAAATTATTCCAATCTCCTGCCTTACTTAAGTGAAGTCAGAATTTGGAACCAGTTTTGTTTCATTGCACAGCAGTGATTTCCTAATGAAACGCACTGCAGAACGAGTTGTCCATGCACAGTCACGTGACAGCTATCCCCCAGTGCAAAAACCCTTGCAAGAGGTCAAACTATTTTTTCCTAAACCCTACTGCACTGTACAATTGTACTGCACCAGCTCTTGCCAGACAGACTGGAGCTTTCCAGAAAAGCCACCTGAACAAGCTGCTACAGAAGAGTCAAAAAGCTGATGATATCACTTGATGTCAAAAACATATTTACTTGATGAAAGGAAAGTGATAGTAGCATTGTTTATTAAAAAGAATAAAAAACCCAACAACCAAAATTGAGCCATAAGGTAGCAACGTTAGTTTACCTCTTAGGAGACAGGTAACAAAGAGTTTCCTGTCCTTAATTCAGCATAAAATGGAAGGTAAGAATGTATATTTCTAAATCTAGAAGTTTAATACATCTTTTCTTTCAGAACACAAAAAAAATTCTTACCAAAATACCAGATGAAGAAAGCAGCAATTGCACAACAAATGACTATTAAAATGGATACTATAATGATTATGGTTTTCCTTACACCTGAAATGAAAGCAATGAGAAAAAGAGAAATTAGATTCACAAATAAGGTAATTTCCAGACACCAGCACTCTATATTGCCTTGACATTAAAACCAGACATTTTTTGCCAGACAGACTTTTCTCCATTCCACCACCCTTCCTCCAAATCACCCAGATTCCTGTCTAGTTGCACCATCATCCCAGCCAGCTACTACTTCTTCACCCACTTCAATAGCTCGTTCTATACAGAAATTGGAAGGGAAGATGCCTTTTATTTGTTATCTTACTCTGGAAAACCTTAAGTCTAGAATTGGAAGAAATACTGACAAAACTTACTCGATGTACATGTTCTCCTGGATGAATGTGCTACTGGACTACTTGACTGACGGGTAACAACCGTTGGGACATAGCTTGGCACTGACGGAGCATTTGTTGAGAAGTACTGTGGATTTGGGTTAGCACCTACTGGCTGCCTGGCAGAATACAAGTTTTCTGGCTGAAAGCCACGATTTTCATAGTATGGCGGTGGACTCTAAATTATAATGTTGAGAGGAAGGAAACAGGAAAAAAAAACAACAAACAAAACAAAAAAAAACACACAAGAGGCAAGATTGTAATTAGGACAAAATAAGTTTCAGATGCCATTTACACTCAGAACCCTACTAAGTAATTCTGCCAAGGCAGAAATTCACCATACTAGTGACTCCAATTTACACAGAAAAAAGGTTTTACAGTACATGCCTAATACCTCGCAGTTTGAATAATAAAAATAACAGAGAGTAAGGCTGGAAGGTGTATGAAGAGATCAGTTTCCTGATCCAAAGTAACTCAACCTAAGCAAGATTCTTTGAGCCCAGGCCTCCAGCTGCCCGCACAAACCACTGTACTGGAACATCTGACAAGGTAGAAATAAGCAGCATGGACAGTTTTAGGCAGTACCATCATCGAAAGAAATGCTGACAAGTAATAGCCTTTGTGTGTGCAGTCGTCCAGGCCCAGGACAAATGCTTACTGCCCTATTTTGTCCTGTGACACCACCAGGTATACCTAGGCTATTTCTGAAATGCACTCACCTACAACAGGTTGTGGAATATTTATCCTGAAAGCACTTTAAGAACTAGGTCGAAGCCATTCCAATCTATCCTTCCAAAATAAGCTTTAAAAGCATAAATCTCTCCCACTTGAAATGCTAGTTAATTCAAGCCTCTTATACCTGCCTCACAGTATATCTTTCCCTTTCTGCAGAAAAGTAAGCACAACAGATACTCCACATTTTAGAAGACTTGCTAAGCAGGGTATCACTCAATAGGCTGTTATTTGTAAAGAATAAAAACTCATTTAAAAAAAAAAAAACAGAGAGCAATATTTTTAATATTTTGTTTACTTACTACAGTAGAGGTCATCTTTCCTTTGTCAGCAGTACTGAAACAATTCAAGTGTTTGGAAGTAAAGCATGAACCTGCAATCAAAAACAAAAAAAAAAAAGAAAAAAATCACACCCAGAAACTAACTAACTTTGTTCACCTTTCTTGTCAGTTTTTCCTTTGGAAAAATGCCAAATCTGGGGGGAAAAAAAAAACCACCACGATCAGAAGCAGTTCAAGAGAGGGTACAAATTAAGGTGCAGCATGAAATTGGATCTCAATAGCCTCTCAATACAACCTTGAGGATTATACAGTGGCAACTATTCATTAACACGAGCGCCACACAAACTGAGAAGATTAAGTTAGTGCTCACTCTCGCTGACAGAATGAGAGTTAAAGAATACCCTGGCAACAACCCACATGGTGTCAGTACCAAGTTCAGGTCCTCCTGCCTCTCTCAACACTTACTCATGTATCGCTCTGAGGTTTATGACACAGAAACGAGAACATGAACAAAGCATCAGGAAATACAAATTCAACTAACTCATTTGATAACGCCATGGCTAACAGGCCCACAAGCCACATTTTTTTCACTCTTCCGTGTTGCCAACAGTTGTTTTCTTGGTTGTATGTTGTAGCCAACACACCAAAAATAGGGAGAGAACACGGCAGGGAAACAATATGCCACACCATACAAAAGTTTTTCAAATAGAGAGGAGCTGCATCCAATGTTTCAAGCATATAGCAGTTTATTCTGAAGTTAAACATTAACATTAAGTAAAACCACAGATTAGCAAAGACACCAGAAACACAAAATGCTTGCTGCCGCAGTTCTAAAATAGACGGTTATACACCTTCACAAGCAATCATTTAAATAAGTAACTTAATCTATTGAGGCCCCTCATAACATTACTCTACATGAAAAAAAACCTCGTCAGTGCCTCGGTCATGCACTGAGAAATACTTTTCTCCAGCCTCCAGAGCCATGCCCTGCACACAAGCACATTGGCCATGATCCCTGTCCAATGCCATGACTATAAAGAGCAGTTGCATTAAGACACAGCATAATTCAGCCCAAAGTATAAGGTTATGTTTTAGAACTTACACCAAGGTGTCATTTCACCCAAAACTAAACCGCAAATGTCTATGAAGCAGATTTCAACAGCAGCTTGACACCTCGAGCGTGCCAATACTTTGTGACAGTTTAGGAAGGCCGATTCTGGTATTTACTTATTAATGCTAGCAAAAAAAAAGTAAATAATAATGCACTGTTGAACTCTTATTTGCATAGCAGACAGGTGAAAAACAAGTCTTATTCCTACTTACAGTAAGTCCATCAGATTGGTGACTAAGGCTTCAGGACTCTGGCTTTATGTCGCGTCCATTCTTACTCAGCTCTTCATAGCAGAGTCACGAAGTGTAGCTCTGCCCAGGCTTAGAGGACAAGTAATAAGTCACAGGAAGATATTTTTGTTCCTTGTTCTCTGAAAAGGAGGAAGAAAAAAAAAGGATTAGGAAGTTTAGTGATAGCAGACAGAAAAATACTAGGTAGTGATTCTGAGGTAAGCCAACAGGTATTATGACCAAAGAAAAATACAAATGTTTTTTACATTGCAATCTGAAAGGCTTTGCAAATTGGCAGATGACAGTCTTCCTCACTGGTTGGTTGGTTTTGGTTTTTAAATGAACTGAGGAAAAAATATCTCTGTTGCTTAACTGGCTTTCAACCATCACTGCCAATTTAGTTCTTGTTAATCTATTTCCCATCCAGCTTTTGATTAATAACAGTTTTCCATTATCAAACCACAAAACACAGGGAAGTCATAGGTACATACAGATTTCCATGGCCAGCATATCAAAAATAGACTAAACCAAACCCACTGGGCTTCCATTAGTTTGCAAACATTTAAGGCAAAAATCAATGGGTAGCATCCAATAATGATACAATCCAGTTTTCTTAAACACACATCACTGACACTTAAAAATGTTTTACAAATACATCAAGGGTGCTGCAACAACTTCACAGGTAAGGAAGCTGGGTCATGGAGAAACAAACTGACCTGTCAAACACTCCCCATCCCAACAACTATAGAGCTAGAAGAGACTGGTCCGTCTTATCTCAGTCCAACACTTTGGCCTTTAGCTTACCTCACACATCAGACAGATTTAAATAGATGCCACATAAAAGTATCAAAAACCCAGTGGTTCAGTGGGAACACACAACTATCCTCTCCTCCCACTGCCAGTCATTCCTCCTGATGTCTGCTGAGCTATAATGGCACTTTACTGGGTACATCTGAAGAAACCAGCCTCAAGAGTCCTTTAAAGTGAGCTGGTGGAGTTAAAAGCACACCGAGATCCCCAGGCAAGGAAACAGGGATGTAGCTCACCACACACCCACAGCAGGCTTGAAGGTATAAAGTGATAGGGCTCAGGGAGCCAGAACCTTGCAGGATGGCTTACTAACACCTTCTAGCTTTGGAAAGAGTATACCTAAATAATGAAAGGGACCCATCACTCATATGCAGCCAAGCCCTTGAACTTCAAAAACTTGAAATTTACTCCAGTGCGGATGGAGAAGAACCAGCACTTGGACCTCCAGCAGCACAGAAGGTCCAAAATCAAGTGTGCTTTTATTTCATAGCTCTGGAAGTAGAGAAATAACGCTACTGTTTCTAATGACAAGTGATAATAACAGTATAAAACATATAGCCATCACTGACATAGTATACTGATGAATACAGTGCAATGTACTGCCTCACAGCTTGCAGCTATTACTTGAAATATCTTAGCTTCTTCTCACATATGCCTTAGGAGTGTTATAATAAAGTTCTGTTGTGGGTCATTAAGATTAAAAAAATACATAATTTTTTTCAATAAAAGTTGTGAGAATGAAAAAAAAAGTGTTTTTGAAAATATTAGATTAATTCAAAACAAATTTAATCCAATAGCTATTTTAGTTTTTCTACAGATTTCTGCAAATCAATTCTTTATATTTCAGCAAAAGTTGCAGTAGAGTTGGTCTGTATTTCATTTGGTAACATACTACTTAATTGAATATAGACTTCCTGGACTCTTAGTCCTCCAAAGGCTTGTCTTCCTCCCTACCACAGTGACAGCCACTCTGTCCCCTGGACAGGAAAAGTACTGAGCACAGTCTTGAGGCTGAGCTGTAAGTGGTCCTCACGTCCTCCTAAGCCCCTCACCTCGCTACTGCTGGGCGAAGGTGAGCCTCCACTTTTGCCTCCTTACATCAGCATCAGGTCATGACTCCTTTATACTGCCATACTTTAGTATGTCCTTCACTAGCCAGGAGCCAACATCCCAAAAAGACAACAGCAAGAACAAAAGGCAAAGAAACCCTAAAGATTTAACCACAATTTTGTTAATGCAACCAGACTTGCTGGCTTTTACCCTTGTTCTCCATGCAAGAAATAATAATGGCAGTCATAATTATTAATTAAGAGCAGTAGCATGCTTTGGAGGCATAGAGTTCCACAAGTACCGCTGTTAGTTTCCACAAGCTTTCCTATAGAGACCACTATATGTTGTTTCCATGCCTAAGTCAATAGGATGGAATAATTGCCTTCAGATATCCTGATATTACACTGTAAATTCAACTTGGCCAATGGAGCTAGAGTTATATTGGCAAAGGTAGACTTCCTGCATTTACGTATTACTTCAATACATATTTTGTGCCATTTCCTGAAATAGAAACGCCATTAGCTGTTTGCTAAGCTCCACGATAGGTATCAACAATTGGAAAAACAACAACCAAAAAAACCAAACTAGTTCTTCGCAGTTAGACCTACGTAAAAGCAACCATGGGCAAACAAGGAAGAAAGGAGAGGACAGAAAAGCTAAAAACCAAATGCATGAAATCAAGTTCAGCTTCTAAAATGAGGAAGCATAAAAGCATCCAAAGGCTCTACATGAATGCTGATTAAGTATCACATGCAAAAAATGAACAGTTCCCTTTACCCAGATAAATAAATACAGCACATGCAAATGAGCAAACTGGCAAAACTCATTAAGATAACAAAGGAGTAATTCCAGCGCAAAGCTCAACCTTATTAAAGGGTAAACCAACAAATTATGGGTTTTGTTGATGACGTTAGAGAGGAAGTATGCTCTTTTTTTTTTTTTTTATTCCCAACCGTTTTATGACCACCTAGAAGTCTCAGCAGCATAACCTTAAACACAATATAACCATGATATGAAGGTGAGGAGGAAAGGGGGGAGGGGAGATACAATAAATAAGAGAAAACAATCAAAGAGGTGATTCCAGACCCCTTTACATGATCTTTCCCCACACTCGGAGATTCCTGCCTCTGCTACCTGGACAAGAGAAAAGAACTTAGCCAAGATTCCTGTTTAACAAGCAGCACTAAAAATTATCATGACTTGCAAATGAAGTACAGAAAGGTTAAAAAAAAATGAAAACCAAACTACAGTTACGTATAAAAAAGGAAAGGAACTAAATAAGGATTTTCATCTCATTTCATTATCAAGATTTCCTTGCTACTTCTTCAGGAAGTAGTACTGAGTATTTTTACTGCTATGATTAAAAAAGTTACTCTAATTTACTCCACAAGATAAAATTTATCCTCTGGAAGGGGTCAAAGACAAATCGACAAGCAACCGAATGTCTCAAAGTAATCAAAATCAGGTTCCCATGTCCTGGCGTTTTGGCTAACCTTCTCAATAGAGGCAAGGTCTACTCAGCATGCCTATGTAGTAACATTACAAATCCTGCAGAGAACTATAGGAGACTATGTAAATATTTATATAAAAGGTTGCCACAAATAGAGTTGAGGCATTCATAGATCTCCTAAGAAATTGCTTTGAAGCTATTCTAGATTAGCTCATAAAATATCATTAAACTGTGGAACTACTTATCAACAGGTGTCA
>KZ505969.1:385397-403402 GCA_002844005.1 Limosa lapponica baueri
TCTTAGATATGCTAAAGGTGACAAATTAGCCCAGATGCCCATTAATCATTTCATTCAGCACAAACTGATTGACCTTCAAACATTCAGAGTTAATCACTTATAAAAAGACTTCAAAGAGGCCACAGGGTCTCCTGCATCCTGTGCACCCATAATAGCTCGATGAATGCAACCTGTCTGTACTAATCCAAAAATAGTAGCACTATGTGAGGGGGCTACAAAAGCTACGAAAAAAATAGTGAGAGCAGGAAACAGTATAAAGACACACCTCCTGTCCCACGAGACAGGGACAATCCCATTCTAATAGTCTCATGGGCAATGGGGCTCTTTGCCTAGACTGCTACCTAGATGGGACGTCCAGGCTATCTGTCCAAATGGTGCAGCAACAGTGGGGTTTGACTGTGGTGAGGTTTCACACATTTGCACGTGAACAGGTAAGCCTAGTGCCAGTGTTTCTGCATGGAGGCACTTCACCATCGTCCTCAAAGGGCTCCCAGAAGGACCAGCAATAATCCTTCCTTTAATCCTTTAACAGATTCTTCAGATCTGCTAACCTTCTTCAGAGGTTAAGAAGGAAGAAAGCAGGCTGGCAAAAATAATTTCAGTTGGCTGGGGTTAGCCTGCTTGGCTTGTGAAGGAGGGGCAATGCCAAGTTCCTGGAGGACATAAGCACACAAATCAGCCTTTACAGCCAGGAAGGACTTGTGGTGCAAACCCAGTAAATTAGGTAGGATTGTGTATCTGTCCATCTGCATAAACAGACTATCCTGATAAGCCCAGGTGTAGCTTGCCCAGAGGTAAGTAAGTGGAATATGTAACCCATACTGAGGATGGAGGGCTTAATCTGCTCCTCCTGGGGCAGGGTAGTCCCCGTATAGACTATATTGCTGTGAAATGTAGCTAAAATAGGCATAGGTTAATGGTGCAAGTACTAATTAATAGTGTACTGTTTTTTGCTCTCAGACGTGGTATGCAAACACACAGTGATCTAGAAAGATCTGGTAATTCAGAGGAAAGCAACCTTGCAAAGCTTCACAAAGGTCAGATGCGTAGCCCCCAAACAGTTTCTCCCTCCCAGGAACAACAGTTCCCTGTTTTCAGCCAGGAAATGTTCATATCCTGATATCTGGGGGAGCCATCCAGTGTCCCAGTGCAGAAGGTGAGCAATCTTGTGAAACACCTGTGAAACTGAGCTATATACCCAAAGCTAAGACCACAAAATTAAAGCCTGTCACCCCTGCTATGGGGTAACATCCATGACACTGCCATCTTTTTCAGAGTGCTCTTGAAACTGTGAGATGTCCTGATTGCTCTCACATCACCTGAATAAAAGAAAAGCGAACATAAAAAGAGAAGACTAAAGAGAAAAACTGTGCACCTCTCTCAGAGATACCCGAGAGATTGAGTCTTCCTTAATAGCAGGAGCTGTAAGCTGTAGACACATGCTTGGCCACAGATTGGTTTAAAACCCTCAAGAAGGTAATCTCTTTGGTGGGACTTTCAGAGAAAGGTTGCTGTGATGCACAAGGAATAAGCATCTTGGCTAGCTTCACAGCAAACTGCTTACATAGCATGAAACAGCTCTTGTGGCTGTGCTCCACAGGGCCTCCAGAGCAGTGGAGTCACTGTGCAAGTCTGTAGGGCCAAAAGAGAAAGTTGAGGCACCTTTCTTTCTCTCTGATGCTTTTTAGGTTCTCTCTTTTTTTTTTTTTTCTTTCTGGTCAAGTATCCACAAGAACATTGAAGCTTTTTTAAGTTGCTCTCTCCAAGCTGCCCAGGTCATATTGTGGGTATCCACCAAAGCAACTGGAGGGAACACTGTTCCAGCAACTGCTTGAAATGTACACGTGGTTATGTGTAAGACTATGGTCCTTACAGCCTCTTACAAGTAGCACATACTGTTCTCAGGCCAGTACTTTTGTCTGTCAGAAGCAGAGTAGTTGCAAATTACCTTCTATTGAGGCTATTGTCTAGTGAGGTTATGGATCAGAAACTTGATTTTCCATCCTGGCTTTTGCATAAAACAACTGAGCCACACAGGCTCCGCGACTGGCTACCAGCCACCAGTTCTGGATCAATAGGACATTTTCACTGATCTATAAAATATATGCTGAAATAAGTTAGAGAGGCACAATGTATAGCAATGGTACTAACTGCTGCTAATTGTCCTAGGAAATGTCACAGGCTGTGAAGGGATTTCCTTCCACTTTCTCCTAGAAATGTTTGTCCACAAGAAAAATAGACCTATAATAGAGGTTTCTTTTTAACACACTGAAATACATTCAGATGTGTTCTGTCTTAGGTTCAAAGGCTGGTGGATAGGCACAGTAGATCTGCAAAAGTCTTGGTTTAACCAATGGAAGTGTTATGGGAGAGCTTAGGGTCAGCTAGACTGTCTGAAATCAAGAACTTTCCCCTACCCTTCCTCAACTCGTGTGATCCATGCAGGCTTATGTCAGATCATAAGTGAGCGTAAAAGAACCCCACCAAATATTTTATGCGACCTACTGAAACCTTGCCTGGAAAAAAAAAAAAAACACAAAACAAAACAGCAAGGCTTTCCAGGACTACAGATGCATGCCAAATCAAGAAATAGCTGGTTCTCCTTCCTGGTGCAGACAGAGCACTCACTGTACTTGTGTGAAACCTTTGCCAACGTTTTCATTACTGCACCCAGAAAACCTCTGAGCTGAGAAGAGATGTAGACTGTAAAGCCCCTAGGGCTTGTTGAGAAGTATTTCCAGAAATGAAAAGCTATGTTCAGTCTGAGGACAAGTGTGGAGCTCGCATTCCCATTCATCCTTGGGCTTGCTCCTCCATCTTCTTCAGGAATGTCAATATTATGTGCCAGCTTGACATTTACTCAGGTCTGTCTTAAGAAGTTACTAAAATGCCTGAGAGATGTCAGGTAGTTATGATCCCTGTCTTAATGAAGAGATCATCTGAAATTCTTCTCCTCACAGGTGCTATTCAGTGTGTAGAGGTCCACAGCTAAATCTGAGATCCATGTATCTCATCCTGATATCTTGGTTCTTAGTATTCCCCTACTTATTTAAGTGATGTGGTCACCTACTGCATTGTGAGTCCTACCTGTAGCTCCTGACGGCTGTTCTGCATTCACTGCAAAACAAGGTCTTCAGCCTGCTCGAGTGTGCTACTAGCCAATGTCCAGGTTCTTCTGAAGGGAATGGCCAAGTGCAACCTGGCATTTGTCAAAGCAGTTGACTTGTTTCAAAGCTCAGTTCCTCAGGATAATGAGGCACGATGGCCCACCTCATGTTGTGCTGCCTTCCACGGCTGCAGTGACAGACTCCGTGAAGGATACCACTAAAATTATAAGGCTTTCAGGATCTTGAAGGAAAAAAAATCTATGACTCTCTAATAAAGAACAATCCTGACATGCAGCAAAAATTAGTGCTTTGGAAGGGGGAAGCTGTTGTTCTCTCAGGAGCTGGGTGGAGAAGACCATCCAGAATGGTCTTCATGCCCTTGATGAGGGCTCAATGAAGTGCATGGGAGTCACACCTATACAGAGACCTTTAAACATACACAGCTGCATTTAAAGGTGTTGTTACCAGGTTGGTAAGTTTCTAAGGCAGTAACCCTTTCTGCTTTTGCTGACCTGGATAGGGAAAGGTCCTTCAAGACACACTGGCTCAGGTCTCAGCTAGTGGTTGGCTGTTTGTACCTGTAGCAAGCACTGGTAACCCACTTCCCCACATGCCAGCCTGAAGTGGAGCAGCAGCAGCAGCTTTCTATAAGGGGCCTGAGTGAGGTTAAAGAAGATCCCTGCACTTCAGAGTTTGGAGGCTGTTCATCTTTTCCTGCAGTCTCTTTGAACTGCTCCATTAGGACCTGCTCATGGGACTGAATTTTTCCTGGGCTGCTGAATAAAAAGAATTTATTTTTTTTCCAGGAAAGAGCCCTTCTGACTCTGTGACACTGCCTGCATCAAATGTGTCCTCTGTTTGGCTTTGTCCCAGATCATCTGAACTCACAGCAACATAGAAAGGTGAAATTAGGGAATAGGACTCCTGCAGGTTTGTTTGAGAGATGGAAGATAAAGAGTTCACTACAAAACCTCTTCCACGTTCTCCAGAGACTGACTGATGGACAGATATACTCTCAGGGAAGCAGCCTGGCTCTATCAGCCTCAAAGGAGCAGCCAGTTGGAACAGACTTTTCATACAAGGAGCGCACCAACTTCAGAAAAAACAGGATGTAGAAACAACCCTCATCTGACAAACATTTAATGGAGTATTGCATAAAAGAGTCTGCCACAAGATGACTTGAAAGACTCGTTTCAGTAAAGCTGTGTGGGAAACAAACAGAAAGACAGCTATTTGTGTCACATGATAGATTTTTTTTTCTCTTTTTTTTTTTCCCCATGTGGGTTAGCGAGTCTGAAGCCAGCATGTGCTCTTTTGTGCTTCAGAAACTAGTGCACGTCTTACCTATTCTGCTAAACATGAGCCAAGGTTGCAAGACACACTTTTGTGTAGTTTTTCCTCAGGCAACTTTGTGTGAATTGTGAGATGCTAGGACAACATGTACCACTGGTGCCTGCACACATTTTTGTCCTTTGGGGTTGTTAGTGTCACACATCCCTTAGAAGAACTAGAGGAATTCAGATCTCACACAACATTTCATAAAATGCAGGAGACCAAATCCTGTTCGTGCCCCACCACTGACTGCCTCTGTTATTCAAGTTGAAATAACACATGTATAAATATTTCTCCCTAAAATATACTGCACTGTAAGTAGTATTCACTCATTCGTAACCGAGTTTACAGGAGACGTGCCCAGACTTTCCTGTGGAAGCCCACGGCAGAGCAGCAGACCACATCATTTTCTGCTCTCTTTTCAAAGACGAAGCAGGAGAGGAAAAGGTTTGAACTACTTGTAGGCTTCCAGGCTTGACCAGTAGGTATCAGTGGGGCTACGGGCTGTCCTGTGACCAGCCCTGCAGCTAACCTGAGCATCAAGCCTCATGGTCAGCAGTTCCTTCAGGCCACTGAGAAACACTGGCCTGATGAGCTATATATAGCTTGTGGATTGAGACATTCCCTGGATAACATGAGCGTTAAAAAGCGGGCTACAAGGGGTTTTGTGTTTTTTAAAAAAGGCAGGAATTTCTACATGCTTTGGGGCCTTCAGGTGATACCACCATACAAGCAGGTGAACTGAAAAGAACGTCACATACAAATTGAGAAGTTACCGTCTTGGGAAAAGTACTGATATATTGCAATAGTCAGTGGGTGCAAGCTACAGCTCTTCATTCACCCAAGGACCTGACTTGGTTTGCTGCTGGAGATTGCCTTCCTGCCCTCCCCTCCCCTTCTCTCTCTGCCCATCCTGGTTGGTTTCTTTAAAAAAAGAGGCTTCCCTATTCATGCTTTCTGTTTGTTAGCTACTGCTTTCTTCCCTCCCTTTTTCTTAACAAAATCTACCATGAGAACTGAGGCGTTGATAGCTTGCTATTTTATTATTTTATTTTCCCCCTCCTATAATGGTGAGACCTAGTTTGTCTTCAAATGACTTGAGGCTTTCCTGAGTTAGATGCAAGGTACATATGGGCCACAAAAATGTTAATGCCTTTAAAAAAAAAAAAAAAAAAAAGAGAGAAATTAAAACCCCTGCAATTAAAAAATCCTTAGCCAACTCTGAAAATTTATTTTTGTGAAAGCTACAATAAAACCAGGATTTCACTCCTAATACATAAAGGCCTGTGTGGTTTGCATATCTTAAAAGGTGTTGTAGCTGGCTTACCTCTATCCATTCTGTTCGGCTCAACGAATGTAAACTACAATTCATTTCGGTTTTTTCCTTCAGGTTGTTCTACCCACCCTGCAGGGTGAGTGTAGAGGAGCTGCTTTTTAACCACACTTGTGTGAGATGGAGCTTGCTTGACAGAGTATCATTTTGACGTGGACTCAAGCAGCAATTAAGTGTACAGGTGTCACCCTTGGTAGCTCTCTCCTCCTTCCCATAGTGTTGAAGGGAGCAGGCAGGGGGTTGTTTTGGTCATATTAACAGAGGTTGAGATGTGCTGGCAGGAGTTGCCCAGATGTGGACACAAGCTGCTTGCTGACCTGAACATCTGCTCCCTTACACATGTGTCTGTCCATGTGATCTACATCCAGCTTTTGCTTTTCCAGCAAAATCAACATAGGTGACCTGCCCAGTTTCCCAGTTTCCTCCTCCTTTTCTTTTTTTTTTTTTTTTCCCCAGGCCTTTCTCTTCTTGTCATGTTTTCCTGGTCTTAAATTTGCAAGTCCATCACATTGCTACATTCAGGCCCTTCTAAAAATGTACTTCTATAATAAAAACCCACCAATTAACACAAGAGAAAGGGGAAGCCTTCTCACTGAGTGTGTTGTCAATATGAGAGAGTGTTTCAGGACCCTCTTCACTTGCATTTTGTTGTGAACTTCTGCCAAGTCCACTTTTATCACTATATAAAAACATTTTAATATTAAATCTTAGAGATTATTCATATGATCAGCTATATAACTACAACGAGCGCTCAGCTTCTCATAGATGGTGCTGAAATGACAAAAAACAATACATTAAAAATAAATAGCAATAGCCATCTCCTTTGAAATCCAGTTTGTTTCTTCATTGTACCCTAAGAAAGGTACCCCATTTTTGAAGGAATACAATTTACCTTCATCCTTGTCAACAAAAGCTGACCTTACATAGCTCCGTGTGGACAAGCGTGCATAGTTTATAACTGTTTCCTCCTGCAGTTAATCTGGTGGAACATCTTGCTTAAAAGCACAAGTTTAAGATTGCAAAGGTGCATTTTTGCCCTTGATTGCAACACAGGTGAAGTACAGTTAATACCTGCAACGTGGCTCCAGCTATCAGTTTTAAGAGCTGAAGTTTCTAAGAGCAAACAGAGGCTCTGAGCTGAGGGCCCCTTGTTGGGGTGCTGCCCCTGAGGCGCGCGCCACTTGGACAACCTTTGCTGCGGTGAGAGCCGCTTCTGTGGTGGGTGGGGAATGCAGAGGGCAATAAAGTGCACCTGGAGAGACCTCTAGTTTCTAACCTCAGGCATTTTTTTCACAGCATAGATAAGGTCCCAGACATTCCTCTGACTGGAGCTGGGAGACCTTCACAGCATGGTGAAGGCACCCCTCCTATGAAGACAGGCTGAGAGAGCTGGGGTTGTTCAGCCTGGAGAAGAGAAGGCTCTGGGGAGACCTTATAGCAGCCTACCAATATCTGAAGGGAGCCTACAGGAGAGCTGGGGAGGGACTCTTTGTCAGGAAGTGTGGTGACAGGACAAAGGGTAATGGTTTTAAATTGGAAGAGGGGAGATTTAGATTAGATACCAGAAAGAAATTCTTTACTGTGAGGGTGGTGAGGCACCGGAACAGGTTGCCCAGGGAAGTTGTGGATGCACCATCCCTGGAAGTGTTTAAGGCCAGGCTGGATGGGGCTTTGAGCAACTTGGTCTAGTGGGAGATGTCCCTGCCCATGGCAGGGGGGCTGGAACTTGATGATCTTTAAGGTCCCTTCCAGCTCTAACCATTCTATGATTCTATGGTGGGATCATACCAGGACTTGTTCACCCTCCAGGTTACGTTAAGCTTCAGATAGGTGGTGTACAGAAGACGGGTGGCCACTGCTTTTCATGTCATGAACATATGCAAAAATCCACAGGTGCTCAAACCTAAATCACAATTAATGACTGTTAAAAGGCTTGATTCAAAGTGGAGCTGGGCATTTAAGGGGTTAGATTAATGATCTGGGAGAAGACAGCTTAATTAAAGACATAACAAAAAAAATCAGGCTATTTACAAGATTTACGTATTCTTCAGAAACGTGTTTTGACTCAACTGCTACAAGGAAGAACATAATTTGCAAAATTAAGAACTTCAGCTCCATTTATCTTTTCCCACCTCCCTTTTGTTTTCTAGCTAAAATCCTTAGAATTCATTCAGCTTCCAGAAATGGGACTTTCAGAAAGGCAAATCTTCCCCCTTTAATTCAAAACCCAATAAAGTAATTGAGAAACATAATGTTTTTAACAGAATTTAGATCATTCCTAAATACTGAAATAAACACCATGATTTTTTCCAATTTTTCTCTCTAAAAATTATTTCTTGGTTGTTTTAATTATCAGTACCAAGATTTACCTAAGGTTTTTAAAAATTACTCAGAGAGAGTACAAACTGAAAAGTTATTAAAAAATAAAAAGTTAAGTGAAGTCAGTTGGTTTTGCTGAACATGAAAAAATGCTGTAGAGAGGACAAAAGACTTACATGTTTGCCTCCAAGATAGATAGATACATACATAAATACACACATAGACAGATCTGTATTTCTGAAGAAAAGAACTGTGTAGGTCTAGTGCAAAAATTATTGCTATTCTAGTTGTTCAATACTACCTAGTGAAAAAGCTTTCCTTTGCAAAGGTGAAAAAAATATACATAATTGTATTGTGTACCTTGTACTGAATACCTGGTACCGTATACCTTGTTAAAGCTGGTATTGTGCTAAAGAAAATTGAAAGGATGAAAGTGTGTGGGTTTGCGTCCACCTAACTCCTGACAGTAGACAGAAATGAATTATCAAAATGACAGCAAGAGGTGTGAATTTTCTTAATCATTATTCAGGTTAACTTTCACTGTTATATACATTACTTATGGTTACTTGAACATGGAACTGTATGCATAGAGGACAGTGCGTATCACCATTCCTATTGTTGTAGTTCCTTTTTTTGGCAGTAAGTCCTTCGGTTATCAAGCAATAGTTTTTATAAGATTAGTACATTTACATTTCAAATGCATGTTCAAGCTGTTGCATGAATGAATTGAATGAATGAATCACAAGAGTCAGAATAATAACTGTAGGCAATATTGGAAGGAGAGTTTGCTTTACTTTATGGGTGTGCGAGAGAACAGTGAAATGTGATTTGCGGAGAAGGAGGTCTAAGTTGGACTTACTGCTTCTCCCAAAGCCTGCATTTAGCAAAGTGATGTCCTGGTTTCAGCTGACATAGAGTTAATTTTCTTGTAGTGGTTGCTGTGGTTTCAGATTTGGTATGAAAGGAATGTCAATAATGCATATTGTTTTATTCATCGCTAGGTGATGTTTATACTAGTAAAGGACTTTTTTCAGCTTTCCATAGAAGCTGGGAAGGAGTATAGACAGAATAGTGTAATGGCCAATGGAATATTCCGTACCATAGACGTCACTCTCAGAATAGAAATGGGGGTTGGCCAGGGTGGAGGGATCCACAATCTCTGCTCAGGCTGGGTAACCAATTCACCAAATGGAGAGAGTGACTTGTGTCTTGTATATTCTTCTACCATTATTATTATCATTATTGTTACTTTCCTTTTCCTTTATTGTTCTGTTAAAATGCCTTTATCTTAACCCATGAGTTTTTTTCCGTTCCCCTCCTTTTCTCCCTCTTCTCCCTACCCTTCTTGGGGAGGGGAGAGAGTAGGGAAGGGGGAATGAGCACAAGACTGTGTGGTCCTAGTTGCTGGCTGGGGTTTTAAACCACAACACATGATCAGAAACTTAAGGCCAAACTTGCAAACCTTGATATAAATGAGTAACTGCACAGAGTAATCTTGCTGAATTCCCTAGTCCTTTCAGGCATTTCTCTTGTGCTTTTCTGATGAAAGAACAAGCTCCTTGGACCAGGTTCCTCCCTTCCAAATGTACTACAACTATAAATGCCTGATGAATCTTGGTGGAGACGGTGATGGCGTGACTCATCTGAGAAACAGATTCTGAGTAGCCACCCACTGGGTTTTTTTTTCCCAGGAAACTTAGCCAAATCTGTTATCACCTCATTTGCTCCAAGTAAGGAAGAATAAATGGTATAGCCATGTGATACTTTTTTTTGGTTTAAAAGGCAGAGTGAGGCAAATCTCATTTGTTAGCCTGATGCATTATATACCTGAAAAAAAAAGCCTTGTCACAACTGCCTTTATTATATATAATAAGACACAGCTGGTAAAGACTTACCAGATTGGATGGCATCACAAGATTTAAAAATTATACATATTTATTAATACTAATGTATCCAGTTAAATGTAGTAAGTTCATATTGTTGGAAACTAGATGTAATGAACTGCAAGAATAACCAATTAAAGGCAATGCAATTATATGTGTTGGAGCGTAACACACATACAATTTTTCAGTCCCCCACAATTACACTGGTTCAATATAGATTAAAGGGATAAAATATAAAATACAAAAAGATAAAAGCTAGCAAGTGGCATAGTGAGCAAGTCCAGGGAGGCGATCCTTCCCCTCTGCTCAGCATTGGTGAGGCCACATCTTGAGAGCCCAAATATTGTCTTAGTTTCAGTCATTAACGTAGCCAAATTTGAAACAATTCTAAGACAAGAGGAAAGATTACCAAAGGCCTGGACAGGAGTTACTTGCATAGCTTGGTGCAAAGACATGACTGTGGAGTGTAATCAGAAGGGGAAAACCTAACCTGAGTTTCAGGAAGAATATCAGATCTATTTCTCTATGTTTCCTTTATTTATTATTTTTTTAGGATCCAAGCAGATCTTGTTTTAGCATATGGTCTCTACAGAGTTTTCTTTCTGTTCAGTTTTCTGTCCAAATTAATTTAATGAAGAAGGCAATGCACCTAGCAGCCCAGTTTCGGCACAAAGTTAAACAAAAACCTAATTAAAGTAGAATTATTTTGCATATTATCTTATACATGCAATACATTCATTGTGTTTGAAGTTTGATGTTAGAGCACATAATTTCACAATCAGTCATAAGGAAGGGAATATGTTCTTCACATCTGCTTGGTTCCCTGAGGAATGACCATAACGTGATAAAAGATATTAACCATTAAACATAAAGCTGAGTTGAAGGTGCCCTTTGGTGCCTCATAAAATGAGTAAGTCAAAACATTGAACAGTAACATTTCCATTAGGCTGTTTGCTACCAGAGTCCTATTACTTTACAATCTTATAATTAGTAGTTGCATGACTCTTTTCCTCTCTGGCAGGTATCCAGTTGACGGTGCCTATCACGTGCTGGGTTTTGGGACTCTTAGGAGTTCAAGTTACACAGAACAAATCTCAAGTACAAGAAGCATTTTAAACAAAGGAGTTGTGGAAATAGTTACTAGAAGGACATAATGTATTCAAATGAACTGTACAAATATAAGTGGAAAACATGGGATTGTGTATTTGGAGACAAACCTAGGAGTGGGTGTGCATGCCAAGGTACTCCTTCACAGGGGTGTAAGGTAAGTCCTGAGCTTTCTCTTCTCTTACCACTTGTCTTCATTTTCATAGGAAACCAGGAAGGAAGGTAGGTACAACTGGAGTCTTCTGGACCCTGCAGGAGTCTAAAGGAAATAAACACTGGGCATGAGGGTAAAGATGTCCCTAAGGAAGGTCATTAATATGAGGATGGGCACCCTTCATACCTGTGGAGTAATGACCATCTCAGCATAGGGAAAAGCCACGTTCAAGTTATGGCCACAAATCAGATGGGAGATGGGCCAAAGTCTTGTTCCCATCCATGTCCCACCTAGTGTTTCCCAACCTGTGGCCCACCTCACTGACTGGGGGCACCCGATTGCTGGATCTGATTATCTGCAACAGTGTGGTCTGGCCAAGGCAGCATGTGCTGGCCTGTGTGAGATAGGCAGGGGACAGCCCCTGGGCACCTCTGCAGTTCAGCATGACCGAGAGCTCCAGGTCACACAGCTAAGGTACAGAGGGATAGATGGCAGCTGACGGGGGCCTGCAGAGGCTTCAGCGGCAGTAAAAATTTTGATTTGAGTACCTGGCTTTATAAAACTTGACTTCATTTTTTCTTGGCTTCCTTATCTCAGCAATTAAAGGGGAGCAGGCAGTAGCTGCTGCCTGGTTTTGTGAGGATAAATGCAATAAATACAGCATCCAGTCACCAAGGTGGAGAAGGTAGCTTCATCTTTTATACAAGTAGGGAACAGCTAGGTCGTCTAGCAAAAAAAGGGAAAGATAGAGAGTGAAGACATTCGGCTTCATTTGATCTAACAATGTACACAGCCAGCACTATGTGCATGTTACACAAACTTGTGCTGTGGCGTTTGCATGGCACCAACATGGGCAATCTGCCAATGGGCAGCTATTGATCAACAGGACATTTGTCAGCACCTCTCATCCAGAAACGCTGTCCAGGCAGTGCTCTCCCTCAAGAGGACAGGATGTCCATCAAGCATTGCTTTCCCCCATATTTTAATCTAGATCGATGTGTGTGTAAGAATAAGTAAAAAAGCTTAGAGATACATTGTTATAATTTATCACAGGCCTTTTTGGATCTGCTCCTTTTTTTCTTTCTTTCTGCGTTGCTCAATTTTCCGGTCACAACTGGGAGAACAAGTAGCACGGTTAATAATCTCTGAAGCATAAGAATGAGTAAAACATGCTATCTTAAACTGCAGGCTAACTATAAAAATAGCTGCAAATGTTAACTATAAATATATAATAACATAGAAATATTAGGAAATAAACCCCACCCAGCTATAAAATTTTCAAAATGCCATTCTTTTTCTCAGTTCTGCCCAGATGTGTGTGGAGCCATATCCATGCACTTTGGAGACATAACCATGTTGGGGTCCATGTTTTCCCTCTTTCTGTGACTCTGGAGAGTTTCTATAGCCAAGGGATGTGCCTGGATTCTTCCCTTAGCTAATGATTAATAGAATTAAATTCTGGCTGAGGTGATAAATGCCACTTCCTGCTTCAACCTACACAGCCTCTTCCCTCCCCCTTCTCCCCCTTTCCAGTAACAATAATCAGAGAAGAGGGTTAACTGGGGATTTACATTTCTCCACCTTCTCCCCTGCCTTCACACTGCATCCTTCGCATCTGCATTGGAGATTGCTCCGGAATTGAACAAAGGGAAGTGTCTTCAGTAAGAAGAATGGGGGTGGTTTGTGTATAAATAAAAGTAGAGCAGCTTGTGATGTTTCTGTTCCTGGTTTTGTGCTTTTTTCTGGCGCAGAGCTGGCTTAGTTTGCCTGGTATCCTCAGTGAACAGGATTGGATTTTAGGAATGAGAATCCCATCCTTCAACTCAGCAAATAGGAGATCTTCTGCATAACAAATCAGTCTTATTTCCTTCTGTGACTGGGGAACAAACTTTGTGCAGACAAGGCAGACAGAGATAGATAGACTGACAGACAGAATGGCAGAGGTAGGACCTGATTCCAGATACAGATGCCTAAATTTAGGTTCTCAGAGAGTAGATGACTTCACGTGAACTAAGCTTCTACATTAGGGTAAGATGAATTGCTCTCCCAGTGCTGCTCATTGTATAGTAGAGTCTTACTCAATAATGTGAGCTTAAGACATCTGCATTTGGGGCAGATTCCTCGCTTTTGGCATTCTATCCTAAACAGAGTAAGGCTTTTGAAATCAGTTTTGAATGCTACAGTTTTCTTATTTTCTTCTTTTTTTAAAGATACTATTCTGCTTTAGGGTGACAGAGATACACCATTGCTTTGTGACAATTTCATTTCATGTTTGTATTATTGTTAACAATTGCTTTGATTACATTTCTGTAAGTAAGTCAGTAAAATATTTTAATCTTGATAAATGTACTGCAGCAGAGTGGGAGTAAGAACTGACTTCGACAGCTGTGCCCCAAGAGCAGTTTTCAGTGGTTCACTGTCAAAACAGTGGCAAATTCTGTAGAAAAGACTTCTAGGTCTACAGGAGGTCAAAAGCTGAGCATCAGTCAGCAATGCCATGCTTTTGTGAAAAAAAACAAACTAAACACAGTCTCAAAGTATAATGAGAGCATTGCCTGCAAATGGGGAAAGGAATCCTTCCTCCCTGCTTTGTCATTGATGAGGCTGAAGTTTTGTGTACAACACCTCGGGAACTATTGAGTACATTTAAAGAAAGCCCGGAGGAGAGTGGTGGGAAAAATCAGTAGCAAAACCTGCCTCTCAGGACTTCCAAGGAAATATTGTAGTATTGCTTATCCTAAAGCAGATTAAGTCAAGGGAGAGTGTAAATTCTGAAAGCGCACAGAAGCTGGAGGGCATGTTTTCCATGTCAATGGATTTACAGAATATAGCAGAAGTTTTAGGACAGACGTTTAGTGAAATTGTGTCAGAGTAGAATAGGAGTAGATGGTCCAACCTGAGTTTGCACACTTCAGTTACTGGAAGTTAATCAATCTCACCAGGCAAACATCTGTCAAGAGTGATCTAAGTACAGCTGATCCTATTTGGGAAAAGAATTTATATTCTCTGGTACAAAAGGTATTTCACAGGAAATGTCTTTGAATTTATGTGGAGTAACTTCTGGGGAAATTACCAATTCTAGCAACCACTTCTGAACTCTATTGACGTATGTAGTTTCAGCATCACTATAGAACTTTGCATCCAAGCCAGGTTCATTTTAATCTCTTTCCTGTACATACCCTGGAGAAAATCTGCAGACAAAAAAGTAGTCAATCAATAATTGTTCTTCTGAAAGGATACAAGCTGCATAAATGTTTATAAACCCCACATGATGTCACCGTGCAGGTGAATGACAGCTGAACAATGGTGAGGGCTGGATGACTCTGAGCTATGGAGCTGTTCCCTAGCAACTGCAGAGGCGCTGGGCAGCCTTTGGAGCCACCACCAATGCAAACAGGCCATAACCTGACAAATGATTGAGAAATTACCTCAATACTGTATTTCATGGAGGAGATATTGTTAATCGATTGCCTATTCATAATTTACTGATGCTGCTCTTCTGCCTAATTTTACTATTAAGTAAAAATTCTTCTGATTAACAATTATGCTGTTATTTCATTTCATATTTGTGTTAGTATCAATCATACACATTTAATACATTCAATTCCAAGGGTATAGCATTAGGTAGCTGCTATTGTGTAAGAAAAAGCACATAGAGATGAAGTTTGACATTAAGGTAAAATGATTAAATGACTGTTAAAAGCTCAAGCACCGATTGCTTCTTTGGCTCGGGGCTGACTTTCGAAGCACATGGCCAGGCACAAAGGCAAGATGGAGAAAGAGTAAGGGCTTTATCGAAGAGGCCCAGCTACTTATTAAATCAGCTAATCATGACATACCAGCCCAATTAACAATTATTTGTGCAAGGGACACCATGGAATAAGCCACCCAGATGCTCAGTGCTCCCAACAGATGACAGAAAGCCGTGCTCTGCCCTTCCCGTGTGTCTGACTGCAGCAGGGAGCAGGTCACCTCACCTTCTGTAACAGCTACTGAGCTGTTCTGTGAATCTGGGCATGTCTCTTTAACGTTTTGTAAAACAAAGCTAATAAGATTTTCCTGCCCTGCAGTTAATTTGCATTGTAGGGGGCTGTGAAGTGCTCTGTGAGCACATCTGGAAGTAGAGGGGCAAAGTATCTCCAGTGTAGTCCCTAAGTTTCAACACCCATTTCCATATAGAATTGCCTAAATCTGCTGCTTCACTGAAAACGTGTGACTGATCAAGATGTTTGGCAGTGATTTTGCTCAATTACTAAAATGAGCATCAGGCTCTCCATACTCATGTATGTGGACACTTTGATTTGGGCCCCCTCCCCAGCTTCTGCTAAAGCCCTGACTTAACAGCCTCAGCCTATAGACTCCAGATCATCCATACGATCCTTCTTCAGCCATGGCCCCTACTAATCCAACTTTAGTCCAGTGCATGAAATGCTAGATGAGTTTGAGCATTCTCCTTATTTTGTATTCCAGTTACCCATTGTTTTTGAGGGGAGTTCTTAGTATTTTTTAGTTCCTTATCTGTAGAACTGGGAGTCACTTGAGAACTAGACTGACAGAATTAAAGATCCTCAGCTTGAATTAACCTGGGAAAGAAGGTTTCCCATGCAATTAGCCACAACATCTATATTACCACCAATGGGAATTCCACCGCTGCTTCTCAGGTACTGCACTGAAAATGACCTCTAAGTCATAAACCAGCTTTTTCAAAAACAAATGCTCCTGAATATGCACATGACATTACTTCTACCTCAGCAAAGACTCTTCTTAGATTTGAGGGGGACTTTCCATTGACCCATTGACCTAATCCTTCTCCTCCCCAGGTAAACTCATTAAATATTTGTTACATTTACCATATGCTAAAGGTTGCCATCTATATCTGTACTGAGGCAGGAATTGTCATCTTTGTCACTTGTCTATTCAAAGAAAGAAATCACTGTTCTATTGTAGGTCCAAGGATTTGTGGCAACCAATCTGGAAGAAGTAAGGGAAAGGGAGAGTAAAATAAGAGTGATGTACACACAGAGTAGTTCTACTGTGTAGTAGAGGTCAAATCAATCCAATTTCAAATTTCAGGATTTAAAAGAAATGCAGAAATCTTTGGTGGCAGCAACATGTCACCTTTGGCAGAGTTCTACTTGAGAAACTTTTGCAGTCCTTGGCTGCTCACTCCCCGGCCATAGCATTTGCTCCTTCCTCCGCAGAAGTGTCAGTCAGTGCAGCCCTGCTGTAAACAGGATCTCGGAAATGATTTGGCATAAATCTCTCATTTTCTTTTTTTTTTTAGCTCATTTCTTTTCAGCCTAGATCATTTCAGAATGCAAACCTGAGACGTAAGTCGTTATACCAGGAGAACAAGCAGTGAAGCGTGGTACTGGGAACCAACATCTTTTGTAACACTGCCCTCACCTGACTAAAATCAAGTTATCTAATGTCTTAAACTGTGGAGCACCTTTCACCTGAGAATTAACTAACTCAGGCCCCGTGTATTTCAGTTCCACAGGTACTGCAGAGAGAGTAGGAGAGGGTGAGAGTTGGAGACTGAGGGTCTTGAAACAGAGATGGTAGAGGGAAGTAAAGGGGCAAGCAGCAAGTTTTGTCTAAAGGCCAGGAAAAACGTTCAAGGGGAGCAAAATTGTGTGGAAAGTGGTTGTGTGGAGGAGCAGCACATGAATTGAAAGGGAGATACTTTAAAGAAGACAAAAACTGGAAAAAGATGTATACACATAACAGGGTGGCTGCAAAGCATTGCAAAGAAGGAAGGATAGAACAAGAAGCTGAAACAGCTCCATCTTGAGTAGGTCCAGAACAGAGGAAATAAGCCTTTAACCACAGTAGGGCTGTAACTTCTCCAATGAGGGGGCTATTTGACCTATCAGTACTGAAAAGTTACAGACCAAATACTTTATCAAGCATAACTGACTCCAGTCTTTAGCTAGACGAAATAGCCAAACTTCTGTAAGTGAAATTTTATGGACTGTTACGATTCCTGGTTAGTTGCAGTCTGCTATTTTGGGATCATCACCTCTCATTGTCTCTCCCACTTTGGGCAATGTTTCAGCTTATCTGGAAGAAATCATAGCCCTCATACTTTAAAAGACTTACTTGGAAACAGCAGGACAGGTTGTGGTGCCACATCACATGTTGCTTGCTACATAAAGCTCTCAGCTGCTGCTTTCTCTTTTTGTGCCAGCTAAGCCCCATTAATTTCTGTATCAAGTGAGATCATGCACTGGAGCAGCACATGTGGAAGGGACACGTGCTATATCTCTACATACTAATTTTAACAATGCTGAAAGTTGTCTTGACCTGTTCCCCTACTGCAAAAGGGCCCATCCTGGTCACTGCAGAAAAGCAAAATTGCTATGGAGCCACAACCCCCTGTTCAATCTTACAACACTTGCCCTGAAATACAGCTCAAAACCACTTTCTTTTGCAGAGCCAGACCTTTATAGCTCAATCATGTGAGAAAGTTCCCTGCAGCTGTGATTTTTAAAGGCTTCCCAGGTGCTTTGCATCTCCTTTTCAATGCTTGCAGAATCCATGTAGGATGGGGAGTGAGCAGGTTTCAGGGAGTTTTTCTTTTGCTGTTTTTGACTGTATGCATAGCGGCTTTACAAAAGAAAACATGCCTTTTGGGCCGAGAGACATGATTGCTGCGCCCTCCCTCTTTCAGGAAAGGCCTCATTTCAGGGAGCAATTCGGTGAGATAGCAGGTAAGAATGAAAGCAGCTTATGGTTATTCTCTTTTTTGTTTGCTCAGTCTCCTTTTT
>KZ505969.1:404447-414810 GCA_002844005.1 Limosa lapponica baueri
CAACAACCAAACTTCCTGTATGCATTTCTAGCTTGGTTAGTAAAAGTGGCCTTGTTGCCTCGAGATGGGCCTGGCTCTCCATGGCCCCTCATGAAGAGCCTGGCCCTTTGCCCACTCCCTGAGGCAGCAGTCACTCCATGAGGGCCTCGGGGTGGCCTGGTGGGCAGGGAAGGGTGAGCTCCATCCTCCCCTTCAGGGGCTGTTGTGTGTGGCCGCCGTTGGCAGGCACTTCTCCCACAGGGGTCTGGTGGAGGCACAGGGGCTCCTGCCCGCAGGGACCCACTGCTGGAGGCCCTGTGCTTTATCTGCTGCCACCAGCTCTGCTTGAGCTTTTTTTTGTTGTTGTTGTTGTTGTACCAGCTCTGCTTGAGCTTTTTTTTGTTGTTGTTGTTGTTGTTCTTGAGTAGTACAGGTGAATTCTTAGTCCAGATCCTGGGCTTCAAGAAAAGCACCTTTGCTCGTACCTAGATTTGACAGCCATTTGCAGGCTTTCCCAAGCTCATCCTCTGCAGAGTGCGAGGAAGATGTAAAGAGCACTGGCCTCCAGGCACACAAACCTTCCCCAGGCTCCACTGCTGCCAGGTTGGGATGGCCCCGTTTGGGGCACCAGAGCAAATACTAGTCCAGGCTCTGGCGGCAAAGCATTTTTTCTTTCACTTTTTCACTTCAAATTGCATAGATTGGAGAAGATTAAAAAAGCAGTTGCAACAGGAATCATGGGAATGTGGATGTCGCATGCTCTCCATGTAACTTTGTCATTAAGTGTCTGGCATTCACCTATTAGTGCATGACTGCTTAATAGGTAAATGGAATATTGAAAGCACCCCATCCGCAATAAATACAGCACCAAGGTTGTAATTGTACCTCATTCAAGGTTTCCTTGGATGAGAATTCCCTTGACTGAGTCTTGTTTTGAGAGCCTGATTCTGATCTGACCAGCTTTGTGTTTGCTCCTTCGGATATTATGCATTGAAATCATGAATGGGATTGCTACAGAGTGGAAGGGGTTCAGGTATTACGGTAGTTTGCAAATGAGCCACTTCAGTGGATCTTATTAAATAAATACCTAAATAAATAAAATTCCAAACTCCTTAGTGGCCACTGTGTCTAGACCAGCATGTGAACTTGCCCTCTCCACCTAGTCCTGTTTGTCTACTTTCTAGGCTGGGATATCATTGCTCGAATTCGAGGCTGTGAGCTTCGGGTCCTCTGTGGCAGGGCATGTCTTTGTGGTGCGTGTTTAGAGAGTGCCTTGTATAATGGTGTCCTCACCTGAAGGTTCACAGTGCTCTTGTAGGGTCGCAATAAATACACTCTTTGAAAGAGTCCATCAGGTGAGGTAACCCGAGCGATGCATTTGTGTGAGAGCTTATATGTCTGTAACAGAGCAAAGACACATACAAGGAATTGATGATATTTAAGCATTTTGCTGGTGAAGACACTAGCTGTCCTGTAGGAACAGGAAAGCTATTGTGGACCTGAATCTGCCTGTCTTCCTCTGGTGCCAGTACTCCACAAAGCATGCATTTTGTATCTTTAATGCTATTCAGCTTAGCGAAAGCTACAGCCTGGGACCAGTCAGAGAACGTAATTAAAGAACGCTCAGCTTCCATCCCTCATATAAAGGTTGTGTATTCATATTTCAGTTATTTAAGTCAGCCTCCAGTGTTTATAAGGCGTCTGATGTTCTCTTGGTGCTGTATAAACAATAGCAAAAACAAAGCAGAATTAATTTTAAATTAATCTGAGACATTCATAACAGGGATTAGAACAATAAACAAGTTTTATAATCGTCCTTCCTCCTTGTGTATGAGATTATTTGACCTCTTTAGATTAATCAGATTTTATTTGTCAAATTAACTGTAAAATTCAGTATTAGTAATCCCAGACAGTCAAAGCTGACTCAAGCTTCATCCCTCCCTCCCCCCAGTCTCTCCAGGTGGTGGAAAAATTATTTAAAAAAAAAAAGAAATGAAAAGTTTGGAATATGAACAGTCTTGATCTCATTTAAAAAAAAAAAAGGTTTGGTTTCCTGTGTCTCATTCTACATTTTTAACCTTTAGAATCTATTTTTTTAATTTTTAAGCTTTTTCTTAGCATTTCTGAGGTCTAGAATTTTTTGGGTTTTTTTTTTTTAAATGAAACCTGAGATTCCTGCATAATTGCTTGCCTTTGGGAGTTCAGATTTTAATTAAAAAAACAACAACGTGGGACAGTTGTGATAAAATCATAAGAGCTGGCAACGCATTTAAATTTCGAAGCCAGGTAGGGAAGCATTGCAAAGGCGAAGAAAACAGCCTGACCGTCAAGAGACTTTCCTGATGATGAAACCCTGTGGGATTATGGATGGCCGGCTGCAGTGCTGGGTGGACACTGAGGGGAGATTATAGGTCACCTATACCAACTGCAAGCTCAGGAAAATGCAAGTCTTCAAGCATCAAGACTGCCTTATATTCATGGTCTTTACTCGGCTAATCCTCCCCCCTCTCCAGCTTCTTATCTGTTGATAATCTTTCCTTATCAGGATACACATTTGAAGTGTGTGCACTTTTTGGGGCAAGGGTAGTGCCAGCACAGACTCTGCCTTGTGCCAAGCACATGCTTAGGGAGAACCCACAAGGCTCAGGGCAAAAGTTGAGACCATGACTGCCTTGTTTATCTGTCTGTATTGTTTAAACCATGATTCGTTACTTGCTCAGAACAAGGAACTGGGCAAGGTTTGCTTCCTTTCCCCGAAGGACCCTAATGCCTAACACCAAGAGTGGTGGAAAAGTCCTGATCCTCAAAAAGAGAGAGAGTAAAAGTTCCTCTGTCAGAGGGGTTTTAGATAGCACTGGACAAAGTCTTGGAGAGTTATTGACTGCAATAAATCTGAAAAGGAGATAACCCAGTAGATCTCTGGTTTTGCATTGTAGTATAATTACAGGTGAGCTTTACTGTCACACAGCTGACCCATGTTCCTGGGTGCTGGGAAGAAAACTGGTGATACATTACTGCTGTGACTCTTCTTTCAGCACAAAAGCACACGTCCCCATGAGTAGGCATGTCTAGTCAGAGAAACGGCATCGTGCTTAGTGTTTGTGGTATTCAGCGGTGTTGAGAGGTATTAATTCATGCTCTGGTGAGCTGGTCTTACCCACCACTTTTTGTATCGAAGTTCTGAATTTCATAGCTGGTTATTCTGAATGGGTGGCTGGAGAGTGTCATTCTCCTAGCATGGACTGCGCTCTTGGTTAACGTAATACAAATCTCTTAGTAAGAACTGAAGAACTGGGGTAACGAGGGAGCCTGTATCCTGCTGTTATCAGTACCTGATAATGGAAGCTCATTCATTAAGAGAGCACCAAGCACAACATGGGCAGAAAGGAAATCTTCTGTTTCAGAAAGGCTGACCTAGCACCCAAGCGAATGGAAAATGTGTCATCCTTCAGCTCCCCAAAGGAGCAGTGTCCTTATCTTGCACTTGCCTGGTAGTCAGGGACATGACCCTGCTTTTTAACCATGGGGCTTCAGTGTGCAAGCCATGGTGGTGGCTCATCCCGTCATCTCGTTCTCTTCCTCATACTGCTGTGTCCAGTATGTATGCTCATGCACCCTCCCTATACTCAGCACTTAAAATGAAGGCAATTTGATTTCGCACAATAAAAAAACTAATACTACTGTCTTTTACCAGTGAATTATCCTGCACATTGGGGTGAGTTCACCCAGAGAGAGACTAAATAGTGTTCCAGTTACCAATTTCCCATGGTTTTTTTCATACTAGGAAGAGAGATGAAATTATCCTGGCTCTTCCATTGTGAATTCTGTCATTAGACTATATTAGAGGTGCTTCTCCATTCATCTTCCTGACCCCCTCCCCACGCCCCGGGTGCTCTGACCTTTTTCAGGCTGGTGTTTGCTGCTTTGGGGAGCTGTTGGCTTTGTGTTACCACTGGGGAGAAAGGAGGACAAATGTCCCTCCCCAGTCAATCCGTGCCAAAGTATGTTTCGGAACTATGTTTAGCTTTGATTGGGAGGGGTGAGAAGAGGTTCTCCTGTCTCTGTTTGCCTCTCTTACTTTGAAGCCATCAAACGTCTTCATTGCCTGACTTTGTGTGCCTCTCAAACATGGGAACCAGCAAAGAGAATATGATGAAACAGCTATTTAAGGCAATTAAGGGGCAGGCTGGAGCACAGGCTGAGTTATCAATCATTGCATGATCTACCTGAAGAGGTGAAAGAACAGTGGGTACTTGGGGAGGGGCTGGGGGATTTTTATATGGTTTTTTTTTTTTTTTTTTTTTTAACTAAATCTGCAATGAAGTTAGTTTACGAACAACTCATGTCTTACAGTTCCAGATAGAGCCCTGAATCAATACTCTGGAGGAGCTGAGAACAGGAAATCACTTTTCCAGAGCTCAGATCTAATAAAAGCTCAGTTCCAGGACTAAAGCAGAAGATGGGTGGAGAACCCCAAAGTGATGCACGGCATTTGATTTTTGCTATTTTAAAAACCTCTCACACGGCTGCAGTAATCCAAAACAAAAGTGCTCAGCTTAGAGAAATCCAAAGGATAGGAGTGTGCTAGCCCACAGAAAAAAATCTGTCAAGGATTGGATTACACCCTCAAGTGTCTTCATCTTGTTATTCCTGCTCCAAAGAAATAGAAATTGTGAGCCGATTTTTACAATGTCCTCTGTAAAAACTCTGCCAACTGCATCAATAACCTATTTGTGTTCAATATATTAGTGATTCAACAATAAAAGACTTACACAGGTATTTATTTGTTTTGCTATTGACAGTAAAAACATTACAAATGGTTAACATTTAAAAGTTCTGCCTGGCCCCAGTTAAATTATTGGTTTCCGTCATGCAGTTTGGAACTCTGCTGGTAGTTTGAGGCTGTGAGCCCTTCTAACCAGTAATGCTGATGAGCTTGCTAATGCTGATTGACTCTACTGATGGGTTTAGGTCCGTGAAACACTTCCAAAATATGGCAGTGATCTGTTGACCCTCAAGCTCTGAGAAACACCAGTCTAACCAAAGAATGTGGAAAGGGAAAGAAGCTAAAGCAGTGTGTGGTGGCATGACCAAGCTTAGAAAACATTTGGGAAAATAGAGCAGGGTTTTTTTCTATAGCATCAGTAACTAAATTACAAAAAAAAAGTGTCATGTTTTGCTTTTTTAAAAAAAAAAAAGTTTTAATGGTAGTAATGTTTTTTACTAAATCGTTCTCTGACAGGAGAAAGTTTTTGTGGTGCTGGTATTTAAACAAAGCCCCACTAGGTGTCCTCAGTCAGTAAATGGACCCGAGAAGTTACAATTTCTCGTAGGAGAGTTGTAGTCTGAGGTGTGGGAAACAAAGCCGGAGCAGCCTGTTGCGGTTTGGAAGGCTGCGGGCTTCCTCCTCCTCCACATGCCCACAAAACAGCACTGAAAGTCGGTTCTGGCTCTGAGAGCATACCTGTGTCAGTACCAAAGCACTCATCAGTGTTTCCATGCTACAATGAGATGCCTTTAAATGTAAGAGAGCGTGGTGGTGTGAATACGTCTTGACATACGCTGTAGGGATGTTGTCTGTTTGCAGATGAAGGAATAGCTTCAAAGAATCTCACGTTCATTTGGAGCATAAATAGCTCTGTTATAATCAATGAACTTGAACAATCAAGGAACCACGGTATTTATCAACATCAGTTTGAAAATGTCAAAGCATGTGTGCGTACAACTGGATTTTACCTGAACTTGCAAACCTCTTGAGTCAGTGAAGGTCATCTGGAAATCAGAAGGCTTTCTTCTGAGTCTTTTGGTAAAGTCTTTTGCTGTAGGGTTAGGAATACCCCAAACACTGCTTTCCTGCTACTGTCCCACATCTCCCCCTTTACTTTGCTGGAGGTGGTGGGAACTATGGAGAACACTCCAAATGCACCTCTGCTTCACTGAGCCTATTTCATCTTCTTCTTTGCTTTTTGGGTTGTGTTGATAGCTGAAGCTCAAAATCTGCAGAAAGCAAACATGTTTGGAGTCTTCCAGGCAGAAAATTAGCATGTTGACAAGGACTGTGGTTCAGAATGTCTGAAACCCAAATTTAACCTTACTAAATAAAATAAAAATAATAATTTAAAAAAAAAAACCCACCTAAAAATCCCACTGGTTGTTTTCTGTGTAGTTCCAGCAGGCTGGTGCTAGTGTTCCTAATGAGTTTTGTAAATAATCTGTAGAAGTAATCAAAACCTGGGGTGAAGCTCTGTGAGGGGCACAGTAACCTTACGGCAGAGCTTAGAGTTACGCATCTGTGCTCGGTGTTGTTTCTGGTCTACTACAGATCAGTGTCAAAGGTTGTTGGATTGTAGGCTTTAAGGCAGGGGGGGAGTAAGGTATAACTATTAGAGGCAATCAAGGCACAAAACCAAGCGCCTTTAGGTATCTATCCCAGTGCTGCATTTGGTTTTAATATTGAATACTGCTTCTGAAACATTAATAGAAAACAATCTTATTTGAATATTTCAGTAATCTTTTTTAATAAGTCTGAATACTAGCTCTCCATGGGACCTCACATGTTGCTGCTTCAAAATACTGAAAGCATTTTAAACTTCTAGAAGAAAATTGTTTTTAATGAACAGAGACTGTGGCTCAAAATATACATTAGCAAAAAACAGATTATTAAGTGAGTTAAATGCTCATGAGACTTGCAAATTGACAACTTTGGAGGAGAAAGTTCTCCGCATAGCCACGGGGCAAATAAAGCAAGGGCAGAAGAAATACAGGCCCTGACAAAGTGCTGTAACTTTGGCCCCGGGTCGTCCTGTTTCCGGCTTGGTTGAATGCTCGGTCTCTCTTCCTGAAGGCTGAAGCTGTTACTCTTTCTCCTTGTTTCGAGTCCTTCAGGGCACATCTGTTGCCCTGTAACCTCCTCTGGGTAATTTTTTCCCCTCTTCCTAATGTTGATGATCTTAATACAACTCTGGAATAACCAGCAGCTCTGGCGCCTCTGTGCTTATCTTGCTTTGAAATGTAAGGTTGGACCTCCTTTGAGTAGTCTCATGAATTCACTGAAGGAAACCAGCCGTTTTGTGGGGGCATTGAAGAGGGGGCCCTTGACCCTTTCAGCAAGGCAAGACCTCCTGTCCTAAAAGGCAGGAGTCAACATGACTCACCGTAGGTTTTGAGCGGTGTGTTTCCTGATCCAACACTTCTTCCCCTGTGTTTCTCATCTCAAGCTGATCTTAGTCATAAAGTTTTATGAGCGCTTTTCTTCCTGGCCTTTTTACCCTCAACGCTGTTAAGCAGCCCTTTGTTCCTTTTAGTCATCCACCCACAGCTTTCCCAGTTTTATTAGTGCCAAAATGAATGTTCCTACTTCTCTAGGCCATTCAGCACTTATTGATTCACCCAACTTCTAATCAGCCTTTTCTTATTCCCAGTGTGGGACTGGGAATTAGCTGAAATTTAAATAGAATCCTGCAGATTAGGATGTCTGCAGCAGTAGATCCCCTTTTGTATGGTGCAGAAGATAAGCTTTAGGTTTCTAAATGCTCCAACAATCTTTCTGGCATTATTAGCACTCCAGGGAGTGTTCCTGTTATCCAGAAAGGCTTTAATTGTGCCCTTAGGGTATTGTGAGTTGGGAGGGGAGAGGACCTGTGTTAGGTGAAGATAAATCATTTATCACATTTCTGGATGTTTTAAAAGTCCCCAGCAAGCACCTGGTTGGAGCAGAAACCTCAGCAGTGATTCCTGCTGGGAGGCAGGCACTCCCACAGTGGCTCACAGCTGATTCCCCTGGCAGAGGAGGTTGGCACATCACCTACCTTACAAAAACATGTGCTCTGTCCAAGGCAGCCACTCTTTGGGAAGACAAGGTATACTGTAGCTGCCCTATCTCAACTGCACTGCTGGCAGTTTGGGGGGCTCTCAGCCCAGAGACTCTTCGCTGGCCTCACGGGCAGTAGATTGATTTGTAGCTCCTTTATAGGAATAACTAGCTCTAAAATCAGGTCTTCGTTTTGTCTCTCCCTGTAGAAGAATCCCTGCTGTCAAGAAGAAGCTTGCATAGAGGGAGCAAGGATATAATTTTTCTCTGGTCTTTAATTAGTGGGGTTTTTTTAATGGTTTCTTCACAAGCCAGCTCTTTAGGTTGCAACTATTTCTGACTTGTCTGACTCTGCTGTCTCCTCTCTCTCCCTCCCTCCTTCTATGCCCTAGCCCTCTCATTTCCATTTTTGTGTCTTTTCTTCCCCTCTTGTTGCATTTCCCTACCTGCAGAGTCTCATACCTCTTTATGATCTTCACACCTACCACAGTCTTTGCTTAACCTTAAAGCAAAGATCCACTGTTGAAGAGCAAATGTTGACATTGAACTGTCAGCGCTGTTACTCTGCCATGCTGAGGTTGCTGTGAGATGGCCAAGAAAGGTCTAGTTGCTGAGTCATTGTTTGGAGACCTCTGCAAGCCTGGGCGTGTGTGACTATCTCTGCTTGGTTCTTTTTTTGGCAGGCCTCCCCTGTGACAAACAAGGGCTAGAGTCTTGTCCATTAAAAAAACAATGAAAAACAAAGCAACTCTCTAACACACATTTAGCATCAGGATTTCTACGCAGAGCAAACTAGCCTTTCAAACCCCATGCTCTGCTGCCTTTCTGCGCAGGTGTGTCCTGAGTTTTGTGGAGCTTTTCTTCCGCTGTGAAGAGAAGTCAGGAGTAGCACTGACACTGGTATTTAGATGGCCAGCCAAGTCTTAATAACCATGGAAAGGTTCTACATTTCCATAAAGTTTGGGATTGCTTGCATACCAGGTGGATTCTAGAGGAAAAAAAAAAAAGTCCAGTTACAGGTTTATTTATGCAAAGTGGGGAGCATGAGCAAGAAGCTGAATTACACTTGTTTTGAGGATATTTCCAATATAGCATTAAACTAATTTATCTAAGCAAATGGTGCACTTGAGGCAACTCCCACCAGAGTCAGTTGCAAGACCAGGTTCCACAAAGGTGGACATGAGGCTTAAATAATACTAGAAGTTCTATGTGACCATTGGGCTTCTCATACAATTCTTTGAGCAGAGAGTAGACCAAGGTGCGTGTTAAACAAGCAGAAGAAGAGGTGACTGCCCACAAGCCAAAACCAGGTTGCTCTCCCTTGCCCTCCCCCTGCAAACCCCGATAGTCAGGGTGTCCTCTGCCCAGCTACCTGCCATGGGGTGGGTGGAGGGAGGAGGAGGAAGGAAGGAGAGCAGGAGCTTCCACTTTTGGCAGCAACAACTTACTGAGCCTTGACATGAACTCCTACCTGGGAGCAGGGCAGGGAGTGCAAGGGGCAGAGCAGAGGCAGTGGTCACCCTGCCAGTGGTGATGGAGCTGGGGCATGACCCTGGGCTGCACAGCGAGATCTGGGAGGAGATGCCGGTCTTTGGCCTGGTGGAGCGGATGACAGCCTGTGACAGCCTCCAGTCTGAGCTCAGAAAAACTCTTGACAAGCCTGTTTGTGGGGAGGAGGAGAGAAAGACTTGGGAGGGCAGCAGTGTAGACAGCAAAGAGGAAAAGTAAAGAAGTGAAGATCAATTAAAACCATAATTATTGATTTCTTGAGTAAATGTGACAATAGAAATAATCTTCACAAACACTGACAACTAGAACTTTTTAATTTGAAAGAATCTGAAAGATTCTGTTTTCTTCTTGAGGCTTTCTTACTTTGGTTTCAGAGTATGACTTGAAATACCAAATTATTTACCAAATAATTTTCCAAATACCAGGTTTCTTGGGGGAGGACAGACAGGACAATTATTTCAAAGCCACTTTCTTTTCGCAGGGGGAAGGAGGGAAGTGCTGCTTGTGTGTGTATATACATATACATACCCACGTAAAAGTCTGTCAGGAAGAACCTTCAGTAACTTGCATGAAATACGTAGATTTTAAAATGGTATCTTTCAACACAGAAATCTAATTAATAGACACAGCTTACTTTTTCTTCTTAAATGAAGTAATCCTCTCTAAGGATTGTTATGCCAGCTGTGTGCTGGAGCTGAGAGTTCAGGTATTTGTAGACAAGTCACTAATGGAGTGCTGAAAGAGATGACCTCTTGTTTCTCATGACCAAGGACAGATTCATAATGAATGTCTGTCCCGATGCCATAAGGTAGAACCTGATATGGACCGATTTGCATTGTAATGATGATACATTACTGATACAAGGAGAAGTATTTCACCCAGTTACAGCGCAGACCTCTCCCATAATATCTTCTTGTGCAAGTGCATTGAAATCTCTGTTGACATTGAGTGTGTCCGGCTGTGTCATTATGTTTCCAAACAAGCCACTCCTTCTGCCCATTGTTTCCTAAACCTCTCTCCGGAGAAATTATTTACTTCAGTGCTAACCCACAGTGAGGAAAAAAA
>KZ505969.1:416295-436305 GCA_002844005.1 Limosa lapponica baueri
ATTCTTCAGTTCAACTCATTTGGTCAGTTTTGAAGTCATGGGTTCCTCCACATTTTGGAAAGGAACCCTTCAGGTGTTTTACGCCAGACCGATTTTGCGTGCTTACATCTCTATTTATTTCTTCATTTGAACACACTGCTGTTTGTGCCAGTTAAACAGTAAAATGGGGTTAAAACATGCATTCGGAGCAGAAATGCCCATGGTGTTTGAAAGGCAAATTGGCTTTTGGCAGCAGAAGCCTGCCTTTGGTGGCAGAGAGATCGTGCACCTGTGCTTTGGCTGTTTTGGTGCCAAGTGATTGCCCGTAACAGGGTCTGAGCTCTGTCTGCTCAGCCCTGGCGAGGTCGAGGTGCTGGCACGTGGTCTGTTTTACAGCCTTGCTGCTGGCTGGCCATGCAGTGCAAAGGCCTCGGTTACAACAGCTTAACAGGTAGCAGCATCCTAAATTGCTGCTATTAAACTTGGCATTGCATGCTTGACCCATGCCCTCAAAAAGCTTTGCTGGAGCTGCTCTCCTTTAAGCCGGTAACGAGACCTTTGCAATTTGTGAACTTGTTTTAGTAAACTGATCTTATCTGAAGATTAAAATAGATTTTAAAGGTGCCAAATGCTCACAGTGTATCTCCTATAACAACACGCTTGTCACAACAGGTGGAGGCTTCAGAATGAACAGCACATTGGGCTCGGCCGCTCTTTGCGCTCCCATCAGCTTCAGTGAGGTTGTGGGAGGGATGCGAACCCTCCCATTGAACAGAGTGACTTTTTGGGCTGTTGGGAATACGTGTTGCACTCTGGTCTCTGGTTTGATCTTTTGTTATCACTATGTTTCATAAGGAAAATATTTAGTTTGACACACATGATGTTTTTCTTTTCTGTATCTTACTATTAAATCCCTGACTGAAAGCACATTGCTGCATAATTACACACAGGCATCTTCCTTTGGCTTTAGAAATAAAATTGCAGGTGTCTGCAAGGGGCATCTCTTCTTTTGTCTATTCAAAGAAATAAGAGCCATCTTGTAAAACTTGCAATGTACTCTTGTTCTTTCAGCCTCAACCAGAATGAGTTCTGCAATAGCGCTTGGTGACATAAGTCTGTGGGGGTGGTGGGGTTTTATTTTTCATGTTCAGAAATTGTTTCAGCGATGCTGAAACGCTTTAGAGCACTTAGAGGGTGTTATATAATAACTTTAAGTGTGTGCTCAGAGCAGTCGGAGAACTTTGACCAGGAAATCGGGCTGGGGAGAACAGTCATCGCGGGTCAGGCCTGCGTCAGGGTGGGGAGGAGGTCGGGCAGCCTCCGGGTCTTGGAGCAGAGCCTGATCAGAGACACTGCTGCTTTAGGATTTCTTCCCAACTGCGGTGGTGGTGGTGGAGAAGCATTAAACCACAAACAGGATGAGGCGTCTGTTGATCTGTGGGCAGCTGGGGAGGGTTGTCCTGAGAGCTGAAGCTTAGTGACCTGTGCTCTAGGTGGTAAAAGTCTGCTTGTAGGCAGAGCTGAAATTGGAGTGAGCAGATGGTGTTCAAGTGTTTTCCTTGCCCCACAAGCCTGTCAGCTGTCCCCACAGCCGTCAGCAAAGGCAGTGCAGGGTGACATTTCTTGGACTCAGTTGGCACAGTCGCAGCGCCTTGGAGGACAAGAGGTGGTGGATAAAGTCCAGCCATGCACAACGGTGCCTGTGCCTGGTGGAAAAGCTCCTGTCCATACTGTAGTCCAAAGAAGAGTCAGGCTTTCCCTGCCACCATCCCTGGAGCATGCCCAAAGCCCGCACTGAATTTACGCTGGGGCACCTTGTAGCTATGCTCAGGTTGCAGCATGGAGCTGGGCCCCCCCCAGGTGTTTTCTAGGTGCATCATAGATGCTATTAAATACAGGTGGGGGGAGAAGAAAATAGGCTTGTCTAGTGCTGTTTTGTCAAAATACAACCAGGACAAGAGCAAACTAATTAGAAATCTAGACAACTCCCATATAAAACGCAATGGTGTGTCATGTGTGTGCCAACACGCAAAGTCATTACTCAGTTGTTGTTCAGGCAAAATTCCCACTGAGTAAGGTCAGAGTAATCACCTCAGGTTCTGTCCCTCCTGTGTTCCCCTCCAGTTGCCATAGTGCTTTCCGTGTGATGGGCACAAGGTACTTTCTGATCTCAGCTGGGTGCGTGTCTCGCACTCACGACTTTGCTGAGTCAAGGCAAGGCTTGGCACAGCACCTGGACATCACCCATCCTCTCCGAGAAGAGACAAAACCTCCTGGGCTTTTGTATGCTGTCCTCCTTCAAGCACCTCCATCCCTCTACCGTCTTACCAAAATTGCCACAGCGATTAGGCAACGCCGCATGGATGTTGCTGCCTATCAGAGTGATCACAGTCAATTCGTCCTTGTTATCCCTTCATTTCATCTTCCCTGCCTTTCCATACGAGTGGGCAGGCCAGCTGGAGGCAACTGGGGACATGCCTTTCACCCACTCTTCCCCAAAAGCCCTGCTGGGCTTTTCTCCCCCACCGGGTGGTGAGGGAGGGGTGATGGTGCCTGGGTACAGGCTCACTCGGCATCAGGGTGCGTGCGGCTGGCCCTGCAGAAGACACGAGCTGCCTCAGCCCCTGGCCTCATGTTGCAGTTTCCTGGGGGCAGGAGCATGTCTTGCTCCATTTGTACAGGTCTGGGGTTTGTGTGCACTGGGGTCTCCTCCTGTGCTCCCTCAAGATGAGTAATGGTAGAGCTGTGACATTTTTGGATGCTTTTCTTTGTGTGGAGAGATGCTTCTTTAGTGCCCAGGCCTTCCCTTTCCAGCTTGAGGCCTCTCATCTGCCTCTGATCTACAGGGATGTCTCAGACCCTTCACGTACCTCTCCCCAGATCAGTGTTATTCCTCAGAGGCCACCTCCAGGACCTGTCCTGAGCCTTGCTGGTCTCTCTGGAGGTCCATGGGGTTTGTCTGGCTCCCTTATTGTGGGGCAGCTTTCAGGATCTGGACCAAAGGTTTTGATGTGCAGATGGGAAGAGAAGGTGGGTGGTTTTTTGTTTGTTTGTTTGAGGGGAGGACTCTGGCTGCAGTCCTTTAAGTAGCCTGGGTAGCCCTTAATGTCAGTGCCATGAACACTGCTAGGCATGAACTGTGCCATGCCATGTTCCCATCCCTGTATTTCAGGGATTTTAAGTTCCCTGCATCCCTCTCCCAGCCCCAATTCTGCCACCTCCCTGCAGGGATGGATTGCACGTCTAACTTAAATACCAGGGGCTCTCGTTATCCTCCCACTGCTCCCCATCCACTGCACTGGGCAAGGAGCTGCGGGCATCTCGCCCCCTCCCGTACTGTGTGTTTCCCTCCTGGGTCTTTCAGGCCTGCCCCCACACCAGCTCCCCTCTGCTCCCCTTTCCTCCCTGGGCTCCACCCAGCTTTATCTTATAGACAGACAGAGAGATATGACACACAGCTGTGTTCAGACCTTACTTCACTTGGCTGACGATCTCTCTCCAATTAGCTTAAATGCAAGCTAGCACAGCAAGGAGAGGAAGTTTTAGGAGGGCTTGGGAGAAAATGTCATGCTCTGTGGCAATAGCAAAGGAAAAAGAAAAAGGATTTGATTTACAGCAAAAGCAGGCTGCAAGATCAACTCCAAGGCCAGTTAGCAGGAAATTATTGATAAAAACATGAAGTGTGCAAATTTTGGCCTTCTGTTGCTTGTGTGTAATAATCATTTGACTAAGGATGGTGAGAGATGAGATCTGGGAGATGTAGCTGTGTCCCTTTCTGTGCTCTGCCTCTCTGTGTTCCTTTCTGTGCTCTGCCTCTCTGCTGGAGGTTGGTGTGTATGCAGCAGGGCAGCACTGAGGGCAGGAGGACCTACAGCCCAGCAGCTCCTCTCCGTTGTCCAGCCTAGTTCCTGAAATCAGCAATGATGGTGGGATTGCACGAAGATGCTGTGAACCCAAGAGGGTGCAGAGCTTGCACAACTCATTTTCTGGCCCCTCTTCTGACAAGAGATACCCTTTGGAAAAGTGTGTGTTGGGAGGGTGGGAATGGTAATGTCTTGTCCAAGAGGGCTGTCCTGTTCCCACTTTGGCTTTCCTCTTTTTAGGCTTAATATTGGTTTTCTCTTTATGTGCCCCTGGCTTGATGGAGATACACCTTTTGACATTGTGTAACAGCAACGCTTTGGAAGGAAATGTCTCCATTTATGCTTATATGGGTATTATGTATGGCTGCTGGGAAGGAAAAGGCCTGTTCTTTAGAAGAGCCTTATTAAGGGAAACCAGTTATTAAGAAGTATATATGGAAAGGGTGGGGTTCCTCATTACTCCACTCATTTCAGCATCTCCTATCTGCCTCAGGAGTGCATCATGGTGATATCAGCCTTTATTAATATAAAACGCAGTATTACGCACCCAAGATTACACCACAGGTAGCTAACTCAGTGGGTCTCTGACACTGCAGCCTATCTGATTAAAGTGGTAGTGGAGCGATCAATGACAGCAAATTAAGCTGTTGGTGTGAAGGAGCTTTTGGTGTTATGGTGCAAACTTTAAATGATATTCAAGGATTAAAACCTGGGAGACTGTGATCTAATTAGCTGAAGTTTATCCTGTGAGTGGTTGGGACATAATGACTTGGAGATGTGGAGATGAAAACACCCAATGGCCAATTTTCTCTGTGGGAAAGTGAAAAATTAATTGTTTTTTATATGTGCTACGTGATTTTCTCTCTGCTTTTTTATGGGTTCTGTCCAGTCTAAGGAACATGCCACTGTGGAAAAATGTATTAACTTTTACTCTTTTGCAAGCAAGTATGAGTTACAGAGATTTCCCCCTCTCCTTGAGGAAAAGTATCTTTATCTCATTCCTGCCAGGAGTTACCACGAACCTTAATCAGAGGAAGCATGTTTTTAGTGGTGGAGCTGCTGAGAAATTAGTATTTCTGATCTGAAGTTCACTGTTGACATTTAAATCCTGTGTGGGAACAAAAAGTCCACATTTCTTGCAAAACAAAACTCAGTTATTCCTAAGGAAAATTCTCAAGAAACCTTTCAGTTTGATAGCACGGACATCTTAGACTTTACTGTTATACAGGTAAACATATTTTAATAGTGACAACATAGAAAATAATAATAATGATTAAAAAATTACCCTATAAAAATTTTTTTTCATTCCATTTTGTTAAGCTGAAAAATTACTTGGTCTCTTCCTTTCTTGAAAACACTTATATGAAACCATTTCTGCAAAACATCTTGCTTCTGTTAAAGCATGTGGGTTTTCTTCTTTTAACAGAAAACTTTTCCCTCAGATATTTTGATCAGTTTTATTTAGCATATGAGCGTCTACTGTTTCAGATCCTCAGAAGCTCAGGGTGGCTTCAGATAAATTCTAAGGGACTCAGCACCTCCTCAGCATGAGTCCCACAATATTTACCCAGCGATGAGACAAGCAGGTGTAATTATATTGGTCTTTATCATTTTCTCATAGCCATCTTGCTGATAAGCTGCCCTTGTTGAGAACAGCTCACACGCACTCGATGACGAACTGATGTGTTTGCGCGTGTGTGTGCCCCCATGTGTGTACACAGAGACACCAGGGCTGCCCGCTGGTACCGCTCCCACCCAGCCTAGGAGCAAGGGGGGACTTGGAGCTTCTGCTGTCATTATCAAGGGGGTTTTTTTGAGCTGCTGTTGGTGTTGTGGATTTCTGATGCAATTCAGTAATGGCTCAGAACTCCTCTTCCCCCCTAATCCTCCTCCCTCCCCCGTACTCGGCTCTGTGAAATGAGGTCCCTCAAAGCTGACACTTGCTTTAGAGAGCTTGGCACCCAGGCCAGCACTGTTCTGCAAAACTTCAAAATAAAACACCTTCTCCAACTGTCATTATGCTCTGTCCTCATGATAGTTGTTTGTTTTTTTTTTTCTTCTGTCTTTCTGTCTTCCTCTAAACCTAGGCTGTGTATGTGTAAGAGGAGCCCAGTCGTTCCAGTGAGAAAGTGATATAAGGGATGAAAATAATTGGATGCAGCTTCAGGAATGAAAAATGTTCCAGGTCTAGAATCTTTCCTGTATGTCAATATTTAACTGTAAGATTTTATGGAGAGGATATCTTGGGATCAATAGTTGGGTTTCAAATAATGTCTTTGACCTACTTACGTGACAAGCTTATTACTTGGTGTCTAAATAAAACTTCTGATGATAAGTAAATGATGCTGTTCCCAAGTGAACTGTACAGGAAATGTGCAGGTTATTAGCTAACTCATTTTTCACCTTGGGAGACAGACACTGGAGTGAAAGCTGATCATAAACTTGCTACTATAAGCCTCAAGCATTGGAAACATTAATCATTGCTCACATGCTGTTAAGTCAGCTTCCCGTTCCCCAGTACTCTTCTATTCTTATTTTGTCAGGTTTTCTCTCTTAAGGGATATATTTTCAAGTCTTCTCACCTCTCTCGATCCTCTTTCCACCAGCACTGCACCTCCTGTTGAGCTTCCTTATACCTTTAAAACACTGCCCACATCTCTTGTGGCCAGGAAATTCACCATTCTCCTCCACATCATCACTGGGGAGGAAGAGCAAAAGCATTAAGGAAGATGTGAGGAGCTAGGGTTTACATGTTTTTTGCAATGGGGTTGGGGTGATTATTTTATGGGCAAAACTTTTAATTTGCGTAGAACTTATATTCATGTTAATATGTATTTCCCAAAAATGAAATCCTCATTCCTGTTTCATTTTTAATTGGTATTTTTAACATATCGTACTTTGTGTATTGGCAAAGACAAACATTTTCTCTTTAATGCATCCTCCCACTTTGTGACTCTTTTCCTTTCACTCTGCTCATTTCCAACATCTGATCAGCCAATTTGTTTACTTAAGGTTTTTCAAGGAAAAAGAGATTATATATATCAAAACATGCTATTCAAATGAATAAAAATAAGGGATACTGAGAATTTTTTTTAAGTCCTCAAATCCACCTATATTGTATTAATTTTCACAACAAAAGTTTAATGAATTATTTAGGGGAAGTTTCATGTAGTGGAAACTTTTTCAGGCTTCCCTTCTTGTTTTTTTGTTTAGTTTGGTTTTTTTCCTTAACTAGAAATTCACGTTCTTTAAGAGCTGTTTGCCCAGTGCCATTTTTATACTCCTACCATTATCTCCCATGCATACCTTTAAGTATGTAATTGATGCTGGAGACTGCACCATGCTTAAAAACAATTACATTAATTCCCATATTTTTCACATAATGTGATGTGTGTCTGCTGCAGTCTACAAAGGCTTAATAACATGGCTAAATACTGCATGTGGGTGCAGCGAAGATTAGACTGGGCTGAGTAGGGAAAGTGCAGAAACTAAAGTGGAGGGGAAAGGCTTTTATTCAACTAGAATGGGGTGAGAAACCTTTTCCTTACCTGGGGCCACAGAGGGCTCTTGGGTACCGTATCAGTGGCTCTTGCAGTAGCACACACCAGTCTGTATTTCCTTGTCTCCTGGACCCCACACAGTGCCCGCGGAGCTGTGATATGAGCATGTCTACAGCCAGTGGGCTGCGTGCCCCCTCTTGCCCAGCACCTTCCACCCCACAGCACCAGGACTCTTCAGCTTGCGAAGCCCGGAGTTGTCAGGGCATTCTCTAGCCCTTCTGTGGCACTGAGCTGCCCCAAGCCAGGCGTCAACCTGTGTGAATTTGGGAAGCAGGAGTCCCAGAGCATCCTTTGGGACAAGGGGGTGGAAATGGAGAGTGGAAAAAGACAAATAGAAGGGATGGGGAACAGAAGTGGGAATTCACATGGCACCAGGCTGTGCTGGGGAAGTCATCATCCGGGTGGAGGTTTCCCACCTCTCTGCTAGAGAGGTGGCTTTCAAAATCAGCCTAGCAAGGAAAGCTCCAGCCCTGTGCGATGGGAGCTGTGCACGCACAGGTGTGTTTCCCAGTGAAAAACAGCGGCTGTGGTTGCAGTAGAGGGAGAAGCTCATCAGTTTGCGGAGGGCGATGGCAGGAGAGGAGGGAGGTCCACGCTGCTGTGTGCACAAGGCAACGTGTTGCAAAATGGTAGTTGTATCATCCTGCCAGAGGGGATGTGACCCAGAGAAGATGATACAACATATGAAGGAATGCATTAACGCAGAGTAGCCTGTGTTCCCTGGCAGGACAGCAGCTGGCCAAGCCATGTGGATATAGTAGGGAGAACTTACTGCCTTTAGCCTCACTTTGGGGGACCAGATTAGGTGAAATGAAGATTTATTAACCCAGGATTTAATTTCTAATTTCTCCTGGAGGAGAAAATTTAGAGCTAATCTTGCTCTTTCCCCCACCCCCCACCCCCCTGCTCTTAACACCCTAGAAAGGAAAAGTGACCAGCCGAGGTTTAATGTGTCTGACACCAGTCCTGATGCAATGGCAATACAGGGTAAAATAACAAGTTGCAAACCCTGCCTGGGAGCGTGGAAGATTGCTGGTGCTGTGCTGAGGGACACAAGCTGCCGCCGGTGCCCGAGCCGTGGCTTCCCAGGCGGCAGTCGCACCCTTTTAGCCTGTGGTGTGGGCATTGCCTTCGGTGTTACTGGCTCAGCAGCCAGAAGTGCTGAGCCAGTTGCTGTCTGTTTAGGTAGGGTTCCCGGCCTGTCTCCCAAGGAAATCAGAGTTGCGTAAGGGCACAAGTTGGAAGTCTTGCTGGGGCACAGGGGAAGTGGAAGTTGTAATAGGAGAAGCGTATGCCAGGGAAGGTCTGCAGGAGAAGAAAGGGTGAGCACCAGGTTTCTCTGCTGGATGGGGAGCAGACCGCCCACCCACCCACCTGCTAATTTTTTCTAATTTTCAATCTGCTCATGGTTCACCGTCTTTGACCTGATGTAAATTTCTACTCTCTGTTCATATCTTCATCCTCTCCCTTCCAGTGGGTCCCTGTGCCATCACTAGCAACTGCTGGAAGTGTCAGACCTGGTCTTCAAAACTAGATGCCTCCCATTGGGCTTGATTCGTTCTGGAGGCTTGTGTACAAATGTGTCCTATACACGCACCTGGATTGGGTGGCTGTGAAGAAACTGTCTCGCTAAGTTCCTTACAAGCACTCATGCGGTCATACACACAAAACCAATTATAAGAGGGAAAACCAAGGTAGTAGGGTAAGAGGGTCTGTAACAGACCCCTACGGTATGGGAGAAAGGATGCATGTGATTTTCTTTTTTTTTTTTTAAGGCAGCTATCGTGCCTGTCTGAGGGGTGGGACTTTGCAGTAAACAGACATCTTGCTCTCCCAAAGGTCTGTTGGAAAAGCAGTCGGGCGGCCAGGTTCCTCCAACACGATAGAAACAACTTGTCTCAGAAATGGGAGGCAGCTAATGATAGACTGGCTATTTCAGTGTCTTCTGTCCTGGTTAATAGAAACTGATTTAACAATCCAAAGGTGGGAGTTAATTGAGTGATCATAAAATAAGCCAGGTCACTATGATCATGGATTTCAGGAAAGATATGGAGCTGGTCGGTTGTTATCTGGGACAAAAGTCTAAAGGGTAAAGGATGACTGGCAATAAACTACTGTATCCAAAACATGCTGGTAGACTTTGCTGATGTAGCAGCCAGCTGGAAAGCTTTGTCTGAAATGCCCTGCGGTCCCTGGAGAGGAACTCGATACAGATGGGTGCGCTCCCACTTCAGGATGTGGCACAAACTCAAGAAGGGGGGGTGGGTGGAAATAACCCAGCAGTGGAGCAGAAGGATCCAGTTGTGAACAGAGCACAAAGGATGTCCAGTTGCAATGCAAATGTGGCCTTCAGCAAAAATGGCCAAAGTCTAAACAGGCTTCTGCTCCTCTATGATCTCTCTGGGTTTGTTTGTGTTTTGGGATTCCAGCACGTTGTATCTTGAGTGTTTCACGTCCGCAGGAATGTGAAAAGCATTAAAATCAAGATTAGGATGATTGATATAGTGCTGTTTGTTTGCTAACCTGGTTAAAAAAAATATTCCGCTTTGTAGTGCGCTGTGAATTATAAATGAATGTAGCCTGATGTCTGAGTCTGCTCTGAAACATATATAGTGTAGCCAAATGTCTGCAGTGCCCCTGAACAGCACTGACGTGTTGGCCTTTGTGCAATCTGGGGACACAAGGGAGTACTTATTTTTGCTATAATATTATTATTATTAATAATAATAATAAAAAGTAAGATATTTGAAAGCAATCTCATGTAATTGGCAAAGTCCTCCGATTCAGCTACACTTTTGTTGTTTTGTAGCCCTTTTACACCCTAAGTACGTTCTGTTAGCTAATGCTAGTGGTTCCTTTTACTGTTACAAAGCTAGATTATGAAGAGAAATATGCGCCGTGTCCAGCTTTTCCTGTTCAGGGAGTAATTTTTTCCATGACGTCTAATCTTTTTCTTTTGCTGAACTGTCAGTAAAGCCAGACCACTTTGGTTTGGCATTCCGCCCACATCCACCTACATATTTTTCTTAACAGCAAACAAACTAATTAAATGCCTTTATCTTATGAGGCATTCCTTTCTCTCAGGTAGTTACTGATTAAAAAAATAAATAAAACTTCTCACTATTTTGAGAAAACAAGAGATGAGTCAGTGTGTTCACAGCCTGGTTTATTATTAAATAAGAAGCCAGGATCAAAAAATGAGCAGGGTGGAAAAAAATGTTAGTGCCATCGTATTATGTTTGTGCCCAATGAAAAGAGTCTGTTCTCACTCCAGTGAGCATTTCCAATACCTATTAAAATTCATGAGCATTACATTTGCACACAAAGATGGACAGGGGTACATAAAGAGGCAGAGGTACCTCTCATGTGAAAGATTACTGCAATAAAATGTTAATTTATAAACCATAGTTCGTATTACTTCATGTTAGGCATGTGCTTCAGTAGCCTTTCCAGTAATGCTAACCTGAAGCAGAAATGCAATTATTCAAAGAGTCAACAGAGGTTCTCGAAATCTAATAGATAACAATAACCTTACCAATTGAAGCTTTGTCATCTTTTTAACTTAAAATTGTACACTTATAAAATTAATTAATTGGAATTGGAAACATTCAGAGAGATCATCTAGGCCAACATCTGCTATTGGAGGCAGTGGGGGGGAATAACAGTGTGCGTACTCTGGAAGTTATAGCTCCCAAGCAATTTCCCTGATGATTTGTCTGCGTTCCCTGTATGTGGTATATCTTGTCCAGTGGGTGTCAGGACACATTTGGGCTGCAGAATAGCATGGGGTAAAAAGGGAGCAGGAGAAAAGGGCAAAAACCCTGGATGGGTGGTGCCATGGGGAAGATGGGGCAGGCTGATGCCCAGGTGGCTCCAAGTGCTAGGGCTGAGGAGCGAAGGTGCTGCTAGATAGCCTGGTGAAGGCAGGTGGCTCTGGCGTTAACCTGAACTAATCCCCATGGACCTTCTGGGCCTGAGTAAAAAAAGTTGTTCATTCGGCACCACTGCCTGAGCACTGACCGCAGCACCCTGAACAACCCAAGGCACCAGCCAGGCAGTGAGAGCTGAATATATCAGTAAGCTCCTGCTAGGGCAGCATCCACCATAATGCTCTAAGCTTAAGAGAAAACAACAATTAAGAGGTCTTCAGTCCCTGTTGTCTCTTTCCCTAATATTAAGCCCAGTTCTAGGCTTGCCTGTGTTTGCCTGGAGAACAATTTGTGCCCCAAGACAAACCAGGAGACGCTTGCTGCTATTACCAACAGCCCTCATTCTACCTTGGGAGGTGTTGCAAAAGGTGTAAATCAGCTTAGCTCTTCATCCCTTGGTTTTCTTAATCAGGAGTTCAACTCCAGCCTTTGAAGCAGGCTTTAGTCCCAACAGACCTATTAAGTTATTTGCTTCTGCTATTGTATATCCAAGAGATCCACACATGCCCCACAGTTACATAGAAGCCATCCAGACTGACAGCAGTATTTATGCAAATCTACAGGATTTATCATTTGGCATAGAGTTTGGGCCAAAGTGCCAACCCTGTATTTAAAAACTACCGTGCCATGGAGTAGCATCCCAGCAAACTCTCCCTGCCACAGAAAAAATCAAGAGCTATTGGCTTCCAGTGGCACCATCTCTAATCCAAGCCTCCAAGGGCTGAATGATTCAGAAGCAGACTGAGATCTTCCGTGCATTGTTTTGATCCCTAATCCTGCCCAATCCTCTTCTTTTGGTATGTAATAGAGGGCTGCTGGCAGCTGTGGTGAGTAGCTGCTGCTCACCAAAGGGTGGTTAGGAGACACCAGATGCTGGTGCTGCTGAGGTATGTTAGCATTGGGCAGGGTAGATTTGCTGCTGGAGCTGAGAAGGCCCCATGGGTGGAGCTGATGGTGAGATTGGCCAGACAGAGCTCACTGAGATGGTGAGAAGGGCTAAATAACCCTGAGAGTGTGACACCAGCTCCCATCCTGCATTCCCACTGGGCCAATTACAGCAGGAAAACAGGCTCTTCCAACCCAAGCACTAAGTGTGTGCCCATAGACACGTGTGTAGGAGTCCCTGCTCATCCCAAAATAGTCCAAAAGTCATTTGCTCCTTTTAATGCCAGCCCTCCTCCTGCTTATCTGAGCTTTGTGAATCAGTTGGGCTCCTCAAACCCTGCTGTTCCTAATCCTGGCCCTCATCTTAGCACAGGACCTCCAGGAGCTCATCCTTATGAAAAACAATTAAGCCCTTGAGAATGCCACACAGGCTTTCAACCTGGGCCCTCAGCTTTACCTCATGGTAAAACAAGAAGTTCCTCAGCTCCTGTTGAATGAAGCCCTGCCCCTGCCCTAAGCTTTCTGGGGTGTTTCCACTGCCTTTGGGCTTTGATTAGCACTGGTGCCACGTGGGCGGGGGTTTGTGGTTCTAGTGTCTGAGGGACCACATGGAAAGGTAAGGGTCTAAAGAGCTGCATGGGGTCAATATGTGCATATGCCTGCAAGACTAAACAAGCAAAAGTGAGGGTGGTATCCTGAGAGAAAACATTGAACTTTGATTTGTTCAGGTGTGGGATTTTTTTAAAACACAGAAGAAGGGCATGATGGTTAGCGTTTGGCTTAGCATGGGCTGAAGATCTCTTGGGCTTTGTGTTCTGTTCTGCTGAGTCCTGCTACACATTTAAAAGTAGGATGCCTACCATGTGGGTGAAAGAGCCCTCATGCATTTTGTACCAACTCAGGGTCTGTAAGCAAGGATATCAAGCCTATCATTAGGACTCAAGCTGGCTCACAAAGAGCTGTAATTTCTGTTTGGTTCTTGTAGTCTTGTCAAACCAAAGAGTTAGCATCACCTGGAGCGAAAGGGTCATAATTCATTTAGATTCAGCTCAACATCCCTGGATGAGAATGTTAAGAGCAGAAGCTGAAGAGTTTGATATAATATAAGTATCCCGTCTGGCTAAGATAAGGGTTGCATCATGCGAAAGCAAATTTGCTTTGATTTGCTCAGAAGTGGGATAAGACTTTTCTGTAAGGCTAAAGCGAGAGCTGGTGCCTCCTGGCATGAATTCAGGGTTGATTATTCTAGGCCAGATTCAACTCATTGAACAGGCATTATGGTTTGCACCTGGGAAACTACAGAGTAGAAGCTGAAGGGGTTGCGGCCTAGGCAAGAGGTAGGACAGGTGTTAGATCTCAGACAACCAGAAATTATCCTCATTGTGATGAGAAGTGAGTGGCAAGCTTGGCCATTGAATGTGAGGCTGGTGCCAGGAACCCTGAATGGAGTATCTTTGTCTAGGACAAATGGAAATGGCTGGGTGTTACTGAGAAGGCTGAGAGTTATTTGTCCCTACTAATACTGTTGGCCTGCATTCACTTTCTAGACAATGTTGCTCAGGTTATTTCTTTTGATCCTTTTGACCCTGATTGTAGCCTTAGCAAAGAGTGACTTAGCCCAACACAAAACGCATGCTGATAATCCCTGCTGGCACTCTACCTTGTCCTCTGTCTTTTGGCTGCGTTTGATTTAGGCTGCATTGATCTGACCTACCCCTCCAGCTGTGAGCTTCCCTACACCAAGGAGTCCTCAGCCAACTTTGGAATTATCTAGAGTCCTTTAGAAACTTGCCTTCATGCCTGTGTCCCCCAGGGCACCTTCTGTCAGGGCAGCCCTGCGGCCTTAAGCCCCAACCCTAACACAGGAGACCACCTCAGTGAAGCGTTGGTAGCTCCTCAAGGGTTGATGACCCGTTTACCCCTGGAGACAGCAGCACTTGTCTAGGTCTTTGGTCCTTGCTTTTCACATAGCAGTAGACCCAGCTCTTTAGTTCCTTCTGTCCATAAGCATAACCCATACTGTTAGCCCATTAGCCTGGTCAATGCAGCCCAACCTGTTAGACTATTGACTTTGACACACAGGGAGTGCTCACCCTAGGAGGACCCATCAGATGAGATACTTGGCTCTGCTATAGCCACAGTCCTCTTCCTTCCTCAAGAGATTTTACAACGTGCAGTCATGAGCCCAATTCTCCAGCTCCTAGACCAAACCCTCCCTCGTAACTCCAGTGGTACCCTGAGGCATGTCACAGGTGCTGCTTATCGTGTGCCTTTCCTGGAGCTGTTTTGACAGCAAAGCATAGGCAGCCTCGGTGGGATGCGGCTCTCCCTACTTTGTCCAGCACAGTTCCCAGGGGTCCATCTGGGCAGTCTGCTCTCCCTCTCTGGTCAGTGCAGGGCGCTTAGCTCACCCAAAGACACAGCTCCGTGTCCGAGGAAAGTGGGATGAAGTAAATACACCGGGCTTTCCTCCTTTTCCCTCCGTTGGCTGCTGAGGGAGCTTTTGCACGCTTGCAGCCCCTCTGGAGGCGCCTAAAGCTGGGCGTGTTGCATACTGCCTGGCTATGAAAATTTATATTTCATGGATAACCTAAACTGTGATCAAGTAACTAGCCCTGTTTCCCCCTGTTTTATTAGTCTCTGGGTTGGCCTTGTATTTCCAGCACTTGCAAAAGTGTTCTTTTGGTTCTTTGTTGGTGCTCGCAATAGTTAGTAAGCATGTTACCCGCTGTGCTCTGCCCGGTGGTCTGGGATGTGCAGGAGGAGGAGACCCCACGGCAGAGGCTGCCTGGTCCTGCTGCAAGAGGGCCGTAAACCCAAGTCCTCAGTGATGCTTAGACACTTGGTGCCACGGATCCCAGCTTCGAGGAGCCGGGACGCTGTGTTTAGGCAGTTGGCTGAGCCCTTCCTTGGGATACCTGCAACTTCTGAAAAAGCCTCTGAGACCGTGCATCTGCATTCATCCAGCGTGTGCTGAGCAGGAAGGGATGGTAAGAGGAGGATGCAGCAGTCAGAGGAAAATAAAACAAGCCCACAAACCCCTTTTTGTTAGGAGCTGTCGGAAAAACACCTGGTGGAGGGCTGATTTCAGCTGTAGGTGCTGTTACCTGATACCAGCTTGATATCATGGTGCCATCTTGGGTGGGGTCTTTGCAGAGAACAACTTTGTTACAAGAACATTAAAGCTGTAATAGCGGGCTCAAACAAGGCCAAGTAAAGGGAAATAAAAGAGAAGGGTAAGAAAGTAATTGTCATAATTAGGCAGGAGGAGAAAACTGAATAGGCTGTGTTGGGGGGAGCGGAGGCAGCAAAGCGCTGCTGGGCTACCTGCTGCAGGTGTTGAGCTGTAATGGCAAAGATTCAAAAAAAAAAAAAAAAAATTAGAGTTGTGTAATTAATACCCTATGAATAATGCAAATAGGTGCCCTCACAGGTAGTTGAATAACTGATTTTGTTACAGGGATGCTGTATAATTCCACAATGTGCTTTTCTTTCCCGGGTGCCTTCTTGATTTTCTTCCTCCTCCTCCACGTTTCTGTTTCAGGAGTTGGCGTTCTTTTCATTGAATCAGTAAGTTTCCCGTGTCTCGCCCCATTGCACTGCTGTGAGAGAGAGATCCTTAATAACTTGGCCCAACCAAGGCGGGAGGAAGTGAAAGAAGGATCTCTTGGGACCTCTATCATAGGTGGCAGAGAAGAAAAGGAGAAAGTCTCTGCAGAGGAGGGAGGGGAAAAATCCTGCAGTCACTGGGCCGTGTTACAGGTAGGCTAAGCTACAGAGGGTGTTGGCAGCTGTACTTCCACAAAACACTGGAACAGCTTCACCAGAGGAGCAGCCACCCGCTGCCTCCACCCTCTGGAGCACACGGTACAGCCCTGCAGGATACAGAGGGGAGGAAAAATCTGCACCGGGGGCTGAAACACATGGCCTGTCCCCATGTGTTTGTTTCCCACCCCCCGTGAGTCATTGAGGCTTCACCCTTCAACTCTAGATGCGTTCAATCACTGACGACTCAAAGGGCAGGACCCAGAAGAGGAGCAGGAGGTGAAGACAACAGGCTTAAGCACCCTTCCAGTAGCAGCTGGCACACCTAAGGAAAAGAAGGGTAGGCTGGGCTGTTGGTGTGTGTGGTGGCTGTAGGCACACCTACGCACCCAGGAGGTACAGCTGGGTCACCCTGCGGTGACAGCATCCCTGGCACCTGCTGCTTTCAGGGACAAGCAAATGTAGGCATCTAGGAGTTGTCTGTAAGGTCTGCTGGGTGAAGTTTGCAGTCAAGACTAAGATCAAAGATGGGGCAGATACGTTTGCAGCTTAATGGCCTTTTACAGACAAGGGAACAGCATCTAATGTAACCTAGGCACAAAGTAGGCTCTGTCTTGGAGCAGCCATTCCTTGTAGAGCCTTGTAACTTCTTATGTGCATATATGTTAGAAAAATATCTCAGCTGGATATGAGCATTTCCGGTGAGGAACAAGGATAGCTTCCTGGCCCAGGTTCTTCTAATGGCTTGAACAAAGAATGGGATGTCAAATAGGACTAAATTTAATCCGTAGTTAAAGGATTATTTCTTGGCTCCTCAACAATTACATATTCAGTGGAAATCTGGTGATCTTAAGTATGTCACAATATAATATTAATAACCTCATTACACATTAACTGTGTCACAACTCAGATACCGCGGCCAAACTCTGCTGGCAACTGAGAGGTGTTTGTACTGACATCTTAACTTCACTCCTGTCAGCCAAACGCCTTTTGGGCAAAATAGGACGATTGGGTTGGCTGTTCAGGAAGGTCATTGAGGAGTTAATGGGGTGGGGGCAAACCCAAAAGCTGAAGCTGGCTCTGGGCTGCTGGCAGATTTCTTCAGCAGCAGCAGCAGTGATGCCTGTGCTCCTCTGGCTCACCCACCTCCCATCCTCTTGTGGGGAGCAGCAGAGCTGCCCCCAAAGCCCCAGTGTTTCTCAAGAGCTGGCCTGCACCTCACCCCAAAATTAAACTTTCCGGGGAGCCGAGGTGCTGGGGCTCGCTCCCCCAGTGGGCAGCCCTGCCTGGGGGGTTCGGTGGCAGCACCCTGCTGCAACCTTGCCCAGGAGTCTATCTTCTCCCTGCCTGGGTCTGCTCCCATCGCTCACTATTGGCAGAGCAGCTTTGATATCTGATTGAGGAAGATAATTAAAGCCGCTCGGGAGACCTTCGAGGAAGCCATAATCCTCTGGCACTTCAATGGGGTGCGGCTGGCAAGGAGTGGCCGGGGCTCGGCATGGAGCCCCCGGCACCCACTGGCATCCAGAGGAGGCAAGGGGAAATTTTTAGCAGAGATACATAAATGCAGCTTTGCTGTAGGCTGTGGTCTGCTTGGCTGGAAATTTTTGCCCCTTGCATCTTGGTCTCTGGTGAATTTTGTTAATTTGGAACATATTTAGGGTCTAGAGCAAACACAGGAAAGCAAACAGAGCTTGGGAAAACAGCAGAAGGGCAGGAGGAGGCTTGATACGTTGCTGCGTGTAAAAGCAGTCTGGCACTGCAGCTGGCTGCTTACTCAGTGTGTGCATGCATATGTCTGCAATGGAAGTAAGAAATAATTGGTAAATAACCTTCTTTGTGGGCCAAAGACAGCCCTTGAGTGTAAACTTGAGGCTGGTGGTGCATCAGCAGAGGAAGGTATTAAAAAGCGTGTTGAAGGCAGCAGCTGGAGGACAGGGGGGAGGAATAAACCACTGCGAAGATATAAAGTCAAAAGTAAATAAGTTACTCCCAACTCCTCCAGTTTTTTGGTGATGCAGGAACAGCAGCTGCAGGTACCGTTTTGACTCCAAGTCCTTGCTGCTAGGTTTGGATTTGGGTTGGGATGGGGTGGGAGCTGTTGTCGGTAAGTAGCATCGTAGAGGAAATTCTAAGAGTTTGCATGCCGTATCTCATGTGACTGTTAGGGAGAAGGTAAAGACAACTTACTCTGCCACAGCAGGACGTAGAAACAGAATCCAAAGGCAGCATGTCTTCAGACTGTTCAAACCATGCTTTCAAGGGTTTTCATATATATATATGCACACACATATATGTGTATATATATAGAAGTATAAAAATATGTATGTATATATAAATATTAAAAAATGTTAACTGTTACGAACAGTGTAGGATTCTGGAAATATTTAAGTATTTGTTACAGGTAATGTGAACATTGTGATAAGTGACTGGGATGTGGAAGGCATTTTCCCTATGAGCATTTTATTCCCTAAATGCTTATAGCAGGATTATGTTTTGATTCTTCCTTAGACTTTTAACACGGGAAACTCTGAGGCAAAATACTGAATTTGGGGAATGCTGGTCTGATCCAGATTGTGTTTACTGGGTTGGGAATGCCTGAATTGGGAACAACCGTACCAGTGTTGGTGGCTCCACAAGTGGATGTCTCTTCCTCTTTCTTTTGCAGCCAGGATTTGATTTCTTTCTGAGGACGGCAGTGTCTCATGGGAGTGGATTACAGGGTTGCGGCAGCGCTGTGATGTGTCTGACTTGAGACTGTGGCAGCCTCGAGGGATACACCCTAAGGCTGCCTTTAGTCATCTTGGATGTTCCAATAGACCACAGGGAGCTGGGATGGAGTGGCTCAAAGGGGAGAGCTGCAAACTGCTGTGGTACTGAGCGGTCGCTGGGATTAGGTTAGCAAAGCATTGCGCGAGCAGCCGTGCGTTACTGCCGTCTCGTTTTTGTAGTGCGTTTCTGAAAGCAAAAAAATTACAGCCCTGCCATTGTGTGGCTTGGGCTGGGGTGAGTTTGGTGGAGGTAGTGGTCTGAGAGCTCCCTGCCTTGAAAAGCGGCTAATTTGCAGCATGACAATAAGAAATGGATATTGCATTTGTGAATGCGGGGCAGGCACGTGTGTGCCGGCGAGCCTGCGTGTGCAGGTCGGCAAGCGCGTGTGCCTGTGTAGGTAGGTACACATGCACGGGCACCCGACCGGCCCTGTGATCACGGTGAAGAAAGAGCCACATTAAAAAGCTGAAATAGCTTGGGATCCCGTCCTTATTGCCTCTGGTCTCCTACCTCGCCCAGCCTCACCCTGTCCCACGTCCCTGTTAATTGCTCGCAAACAGCAGCAGGGACGCAGCGGCAGCCGGGGTTGCTGCGTGCTCGCCACAGGGCTGATCGACAAGTCGGGTCGTTCTCCGGGAAGCCATACCGCCTTGTTGTGATGCTCCTGCCAGCCTGGGACACCGGCTGCTTTGGAGCAGTCGAGCAAAGGGCCGAGGGAGAGCCCTGCCTGCAAGCTCACAGAAGGGACAAACTGGTGGCACGCATGAGGGCCCCTCATGGCACACCTCAAAAGCACAGTTCTGGGAATTTTACACTGAAACAGCCCGACTTTAGGCCCTGTGGGGTTTTTTCTGGCTCAGAGCATGCACAGTGCTGTTGGCTGGAAGAAGGCAGTAGGGCGCTGTGGTGCATCCCCCAGGCCAGTCCCTCTGCGGGGCAGGAGGGAGTGGAGGAGGTGGCATCATCTGAAGGAGCGGTCCCAGCCACCTGCAGGCACCAAGCATAGAGCTGGCCAAGTCCCTTAGGTCCGCGTCCCTCTAGTTTTAATGGGAGTCAGATGCATAAAATCCCTTGGAAATGGGTTGCTGTCATTAAAGGAATGACAGTCTCCCCTGGAGCAGCTTTTTCTGGCCCACTCCAGCCTGGAGAGACTCTGTCAGGGGGCTGGCACAGCCCTGCCACCCCCAAAACATCATGGAGCAAAACAGTCCCTTTCTGAGGGTGAGTTTGGCTAGCTGTGGCACTGCCAGGGAGCTG
>KZ505969.1:473461-492719 GCA_002844005.1 Limosa lapponica baueri
TCTCTCAAAGTAACTCTTGAAATAATTTTAAAGTCACTAAGTAAAGCTAAAAAGCCTGCAAAAATTGTAAGGTTTTTTTTATATACATCTCACAAGCTGTTATCTGATTTCTAATAAACAACATAGTGGACTAATAAAAAATGGGATGTTTTACCTACCAATTCAAACTGTTTGTCTCATGCATTGGCTCAACACTTTCCCCATGGGCTATATTTTTTTTTAATAAATAAATAAATACACATGCACACATATATAAGCCATGTGAATACAAGTTTCTTCTCCAAAAGGCTATCAATGAAAGTATTATATGTGCATCTTGCATGTATTCTCTAAGAACATTAGAAAAATTTAACACGAAAGCTGAGGAAATACAGTATTATACACAAGATTTGACAAGGTTAAAAGTCAAGACTTTAAAATGCATTTTGTTTAAAAAAATAAACCTCTTCCGAAGAGTATACTTTTCACAGAAAGCTATCTGAATTCCCAAGCCCAGTTCCATTTCTAATAGCTTTTCCTTCACATTCATCGGTGCTGCTTCATCAGCTTTAGGGGAAGTACAACAGTTTTCAAATGGCTGTATAGCCATTTGAAGCTCAGAATACACAGGCTCTGGCACAGAAGTCTCTGTTTCTATTGGAATATTTTCTCCAATAGCTTGTGACCATGGTTGAAGCTGTGTGAAAAGTACTTCTGCTGTTGAAGTGTCTCTTTCGCAAGAGTTCCCTCCTTCTCTTCCAAAACTATTTTGACTTAGTGAAGATTTATTTGTTACCATCTTGTTATTGTAAGCCTGACCTAAACCCGTGACAGCATTGTATACTGCTAAATTCAAACTCATATGACACTCATCATCTTCTTTATATCTAAGGGAGTGAAATTGAAAATACTGAAAATACACACTACAAACATAGCATGTATAGCAGAAAATAAGAATAACATCTAATTAGATTGCTGAAACTGAGAATGTCAGCAATTAAAAGATTGCTATTTATTAGGTGGCACTCAAAAGACATTGTATGTGAAGAAACTCCTGCAAGAGGGTTCCAATAAGCAGGTTTATTCAATACACATCACGTAACAGAAAATAAGAGATACCTATTCATATTTATATTTTATTTGCTGAATTTTCTTGTCCCAAAATGCTTGTTTATGCTACAGAAGCTGTTGATATATTTATGTACTCTCTTTGGTGGATACAACTTGCAGGCTCAAAAAATTTTTTTCAACAGTCTAGGTTACAAGAATTTCACATCAGAAAAAGCTATAATAGCAAAACGACCCTTGTTTTTCCTTTGGTTTAACCTTTTTTGCACTAGGTTTTCCAACACAACAGCAAAACCTAAGTAGTAAATTGTTTCACACTTGGCTGTTTAAAACTGAACCAAACTTAAGATAGCATTTAATTAAATCTCTTAAACAAAGTGTTTAAAAAAAATACTTTATGATCTGAACAAGAATCAACTGGTAACATACCTGAAACGAGAATGACTCCTGAGTTTATGAGCTTTTCGAAGATGTAGGGTCAATGTATAACTCCAGGAGAAACACTTCTGACAGATGTGGCATTTGTATTTCAGAATGCCATTACTCTTGGAAAGAAAGACTGTTAGAGTCATTGGAGGCTTGCACATATCTATGACAAAAATTAATCCTTTGTTGAAAAGGGGAAAACCACAGTAACTAACTGAAAACCCTTTTGAAGTTAACTTCCTAAAATGTTTAAAATTTGTGTTTTTCAGCACTTATCTGATTAAGGAACCCCAGTGAACATGGAAATTCTCTGCATTGGCCATCAGTACTGCAGAATATCTCCAGTAGCAGCGTGACACATAACTTCGACTAAAATACATTCATTTTACAACATAGTAGTGATCCTAACTCAGAAAGCTGAAGAAACAGGCAACAAGCGTGCATAGACTATAGGAGCCAAAAGTGTAATGTAGCCAGAGTGACTTGATTAAAAGTGATGTAAACTTTACACACTTTATAATTTCCCTATTTTCAGGTTATGAATTACTTCTGAGGATGGAATACCAACATGAGGAGAAAGGTTACATTGGATTTTAATCCCTGAAATATTTTGCAGTTGAGATTAGGATGGGCATGTTCTTTTTGTTTTTTGTTGTTTTCTTTTTTAAAAGGGGGGAGGGGGTTGGCCAGAGTTCAAGACTGTCAGTATGCAACTGCACGCACCTAAGGTAAGCACAAAAAATCTATAGGTAAGGATGAGTCAGGTATTTGCATAATACTTGCAAGAGTCCTAGAAATGTGTACAAATACTTGATTTGATGCAAAAATGAAACTTTTAATTAATTCACGAGAAACAAAATAGGCATAAATTTGAAACTTTAGTCTCATTTATAGCAATATATTTTATTCTGCTATTTAATATACTCACCACATGTGCTCTCTTGTAATGCTGTCTCAAAGTTCATAAAGTCCATGAAGTAAAACCACATCCTTCAACATCACAGCTGTAGGCATCTGAATCATTGTGTGTTTCAACATGTTTATGCAGATCATACGTGTTCTTAAAACTGAAAACAAGGTAAAACAAATAACAGATATAATAGTACAGAGAAGTAGTCTTGTGGTTAATGTTTAGGACTGGGAGGTGGTAATTTTTGGCTCTGAGAATGACAAGTGAAAGCGGAATATGTGTAAATCTCTTCTCTACCTCATTTTTTCCACTTCTGAAAAGGGGATAGTACAGACATCTCTTTGATGTGCTCTGGATTTCATTTTCCATTCCCTCTTTCTTCCCACCCATCCATACCATGCCTAAATCTAGGTAATTTTTCCACAACCATGTTGCAAGGCATCACTCTTTCTTTCTGTTCACATAGAGAAAATTCTTGTTCATTATCAATCAGTCACTTCATTCTCTCTGGTCTAGAAATTCAGGTTATTTCCTCTGTCCACCCACAGTGTGAACACAAAAGTACTTAAATATTTGTTCACTTTATCCCACTTCCAGCATACAAAGGCTAGACCTCTCATCTTCTCTGGCAAAGCTAAACATAATTTGCCAGTGCTTATATATGAAACTTGGTCTATCACATCACAATGCCACTTTTTATATTATTATTTCACTGCTGTGTGGCACCATATGATGAAAGCAGAAAAGAAACCACCCCAGAAAAATGGGAGTGCAAGACAGCAAAAGGTATAGTAAGCTTGTGGCAGAAAAATCACTCAAAGGAGAAGACTGTGACTTTCCCAGCAAACAGCCAGCAACCATTTAGAATGGCAAAACCCACAGTTTAAGGCAGTTGCTACACATCTCAACTTGTTGTGATGACCATTTTGTAGCACACAAAGTCTTGCCAAGAAAATTTGCCATTTAATACATCAGTCCTACTTGCACCAGACCTTCATGAACTACGTCTCAGCAGCTGAAGGCAGATGAACAGCAGATAAATCTATTATATTTCACTGAATTTCACTGAATTTTTAGAGTTGGAAGGGACCATATAGATCATCTAGTCCAACTCCCCTGCTGAAGCAGGATTGCTTAGAGCATGTTACTCAGGACTGCATCCAGGCGGGTCTTGAAAATCTCCAAAGAAGGGGACTCCACAACCTCCCTGTCACCCTCACCGTGAAAAAGTTTTTTCTCATATTTGAGTGGAACCTCCTATGTTCCAACTTGTGCCCGTTGGCCCTCGTCCTCTCTCTGGCAACCACTGAAAAGAGTCTGGCTCCCTCCTCTTTCAACCCACCCTTTAGATACTTATAAGCATTGATAAGGTCTCCATTGATAAGGTCTTCATTAAACAGTTGATTATTTTTGTGGTTGAAAACTTTTCTTTCCTTACAAACTCCTATGTAAAACACTAACTTGGTTCTACAGTTCTGCTTACATAGCTATGAGCCTCAAATTTTCTTACCTTCTGTCACAGAGGTGACATTGGGAAGGATGTTCATCACAGTGTCGGAACCTAATGTGCGCTTTCAGTGAGGAGGCACTTGTGCACGCCATATCACAAAGGGTACATGTAACATGATTAACTAGAAAGGACAGAAGAAAGAAAGATACTTTCAGTTCTGTATCACAGCTTCACCAGGATGTTCTCTGCTATGACATATGACAAAAAAATATTAAAATGTCATATTAAAATTAACAGTTTATGATACATTTGGGAATAAAATATACAGAGAAAAAAGATATAAAAATGAAATGCAGATACAATAAAGAGAGTAGTAAAATAATGGTCAACCTTACAATGTTTCAAGTTACTTTCAAAAAATAGAAGGTAAGGGAAAAAGGTGTAGAGTATCATGTTTCACTCTCTAGGCTCTAACAAAGGATTATTATTGTCTTGCCCTTGGCACTTTGGGAGGATTTCTAAAAGGTGGATGTTGTCTGGAGGCCTTCTGACAGACAAGCACTGGCAAATCTACTTTTAGTGTTTAAGGTATTACCACTCTTAAAAAGGTGGCAGAAAAAAATATGTGTCTGTCCTCCGCCTCCCCATTTCACATTCGGATATATTTGCTTAAGGCATAATAATGCTAGGTTCTTGCTAAGATGCCAGACTGTGAACTGCAGTGGCTGAGCCACAGGCTTCCTCCGTCGACTCTGGAACTGGGGAGAACCTCTGGCAGATTGGCAGGCAGGACTGTAACATCTTAAGCTGAACAAATGCTTGCTTTGCTGCATATGAATCAGCAACCTGATGAGTGCACTAGGAAGGTTCTCAATAAAGAAGTTTGGGATTTAGACAGAATCTGTTATATTTAGGACTTTGAAACAATGCATTATCTAATAATCATCCCAATGCTTTACAGGTGGCCAAAGAAAACCACGCAGTTGAAGGGCTCATGTTTTCTCAAAAAAGGAAGTAAATATAATGCACTGTAACTATTCTGGAATCACTCCCTGCATAGGCACTTTTCCTCATAGCTTGTCTTAAACCAGGAAGAATGATTTTTTTGTTCTTCCTCAAAATAGATAGCTTCATGTGGAAAACTAGTCTGGAATAATTTAATCTGCAAAACTGCATCAGTGAAGATCAGCAGTCACTTGAAAGGAGAAAATCGAACAGTTTACGCAGTTGTCTGGCATGTAAATATGTCCACGTAGGGAGTGATTTCAGAGTACGTGCAGCATTTGCATTCACATCACAGCTTATTTCAAAATAATTTCTTATACCTAGGCAAGCTCTTTAAAATAAAATTTCAATATTTATCTATACCAGCAAGGTATTATGAAATATGCTGGGGTAAGAATCTGAAAATGTCATGTCTACACTGGCAGTCTGCACTAACATGCAGACATGTATGCTGCCAGAATTTTTAAAGAAAGCTGAATCATGAACCAGGGAAGTAACTGTATCTGAAGGAATTTAGGTTGTGCCTACACATCTGGACCCATGAATGCTTCCCAGCTCCCTCAGCCAAGTTCATATTGCAGCTGGTTCACCGTGGCTTACTGGGACATGACACAGGGTCACAGCATTCATGTTCATAGGTCCAGCCACCTTGTGATTTTCCCTGGCTGTGCAAGCAGAATGCAGCCTGAATTATCAGGGGACAAGGACAGCCAGGCACATTGTATAATTCACAAAGGTGCAGCCAGAGTGACCAGAAACAAATAGCTATGTGCTTTATTTAATATATCAAATCTATCGTATTGTATGTTATGCTTTAATTAAAAAAAGAACAAACTAGAAAAGCCCAAACCCAGAACCAACAGCATATTTAAACTGCTTCATTAGCTAATAAAAACAAAACCAAAAAAAAAATTAATTTGTATTTATTTCCAATTTCTATCCAAAATTACCTTGAGACAAAGGAATAAAACTAATCTAGTAAACAAAACAAAAATAATTCTCTATTTTCTATTATAAAATATAAAAATTAAGATATTTTAGTCAGACACATGTCAACTATAAAACCATTTAAATATGAACATGGTCAGTCCAGCTAGTTCACAGTAAGCACAAAATCAAATGCATAGTTGTTAAGCATCAATGTGTTGACTTGCAAACAGTGAAAAATCATGTTTCCTTAAGCATGCAACTAGAAAGTAGAATCTACCCTGACTGAGCAAGTCTGCACAAAGCTACTTGTATGTTTATACAACCTAAATGACTGGTGCCCAGGTCTGGCTACATGGTTCAAATATTCCTGTTCCCAAAGAGGAGACCCACCCGCCTCTCGGCTTCTGCATTTCCTGTATGTCCAACAGCAATATCACATGTTTCCTTGTGCTTAGATGCTGTAGGATTCTTTCCCAGCAAGTCATAGCTGTTGTAGTATAACTTGTGGGAACAATTTGGGGACCTCAGGGAGATTGTGGTTAGGTCAACGAAGAGCTACACCATTTGAGTGAGGCTGATTATGCACTGCAAGGTGAGCAGAGTTGCAGCTACATGCCCCTAGTCAAGAAAGCAAGTAAACAGAGAAGCAAGTGAAGAACAAGCGTCCGCACCGGAGCTACAGCAAAACAGAAAAGCCCCTTCAACTTTTTGGTCAGAAGGCATGAAGATGGGAATTGCCACGCTTCAGAAGCCCTGGCAGTGAAATTCCTACTTTCCGGCATTTGTAACACAGTTGTCCTCGTTCTGTACATTAATTTTCTTAGCCGATAGAACAATCATAGAATCATAGAATGATTTGGGTTGGAAGGGACCTTAAAGACCATCCAGTTCCAGCCCCCCTGCCACATGCAGAGACACCTCCCGCTAGATCAGGCTGCTCAAAGCCCCATCCAGCCTGGCCCTGAACACCTCCAGGGATGGGGCATCCACAGCTTCTCTGGGCAACCTGTTCCAGTGCCTCACCACCCCCACAGGAAACAATTTCATCCTGATATCTAATCTAAATCTCCCCTCTTTCAGTTATAAGTTTACTTAAAACAACTCTGTGGTTTATCAAACCTGTTCTGTACAAGGTAACCTTGAGAAAAGTATGTTTCATTTTCAAAAGCTCTGACTTACCACGTCCCTTTATGTGATCTTGTAGCAGCCTTTCATTGGCAAAATGTTTCTGACAGGTCTGGCAAACAAATATTTGTTCTGAATTTAAATAGAAATTATTTAGTGGTAATACAAATAACTTATGAAAGATTTATTAATAACCTATAGCTGCCAGTTTCATGAATAAACTAACGCAGCACTGAGAGTTTCAATACTGTTGTTCATTACCAGTACTCTTCAGAAGAAAATTTAGTTTAGGTTAATGAAAAAGACTGTTTATCAGTAACTTAATTTTATCCTAAACAGAATAACAATCTGTTCAAAACACTGTTTGATATTTGAGCTCTTCTGTCCATTAGCTAGAATGCACCTACTTTCCATCACCAAAACATCCACAATTCCTAAATATATTACAAGCACTTAGAAAAAAAACCCAACCACTTCTCCTTTCCTCTTCAGCATGCAGAAAATCATGCCAACTAATACACAGTCGGCTGAGGCAGGGAGTGTTCTGGTGAAGAAAATACGTATTGGAAATGCAAAGCTGAAGAGAAAGAAAAATTGCCTTTTGCCCTGAAAGTAGTTAAATACCCATTGGGATTACTTGCAGAGATTTTGTAATCTGAGCCTGGCTTTTGTGGAGTTTCTCTCTTCAATAATCAGAAGTCTTTCCCATTCATGGGCAGTTTCCCAGTATCGGTGGAATGGCATGCTGTGCGATGCCACAGCTGCCAAGCGAATAGCTTTTCTGCTGAAGCACAGATCTAAGGGTGTTCTGTTGCTCACTTGCATTACCCTAATTGATCAAACATGCAAAGTCAAGAGAACTTCCATGCTTTATGAAAACAACTGCCTTCCTGGAGTAAATCCTGCTTTCCTGCAAGTGACTTATATGAAAACCAAAAATATTTATGAAATTACACGTGCACGTTATCGCAAAGCACCTTAAATGAAAATATCTTAGAAATATAAACAGAAATAAGAGCATATCCACTTACTATCTTCTGAAACTTGTCTCTTTGCATGATCAAAAGACTTAGTGTTATTGGAGAGTATTCCTCCACAAGTAGGACATGCTACAACTCTTTCTGGAGTGTGGGTTCTTAAATGGTCCCATATCTTATGCTTTCCTTTAAAGAGGCCTAAACAATCTAAAACAAACAGAAAAAAAGCTGCATGAGTACTGTACTCTTTCTTATGTAGAAACAGAAAAGGCTATTACACACTTAACTCTTATTGATATTTTTTTAGAAACACATACAAAAAAGCTTCTAGGAAAAAAAATAACCAGACTGGCACTATTACAAACATCATGTGACATTTAACCCCACAAATATCCATGCCAAAGCCAGATTATTCGTCAGTAATCAGAATTCTTTAAGACATGCTGGTGATGCATTCCTCTTACAAAGATTTCAGTTTTTAATCAGCAGAGAGCATGCTGCTGTGTCAAGGTTTTTGATGTCACATGTATGTTCATACAGTAGAATAGAGATAACATTCATTACTATTTCTGTTGCCTGCCCAATCACAGAACTCCAGCAACCTTCATGGTCTCTGGAGAACAAGGAGAACAAGATGGGGTAGTGAATACATGTCAACCATACATTTCCAAGAACTTAGCTTACTGACTTCTTTTTTTCTTTTTTCTTTTTTTTTTTAATCCTCACATTTTCTATCTTTACATACACATTGACATAGTGGTTAAGTGCATGTAATCAGCTATCCATCAAACAGTCTTTGCATATAAATAGCTATGTCCTCGGATCCTTGAGCTCAGGAGCGGTCTGGTACTGTGGACACAGAACAAGTTTTAACTGGGTAGGTAGAAAGCTCTGGCTATTGACCTGTGACAGACAAGGGGGAAATCCCTAGCGGGTTAACGTATTGCTGTAAATGGAGTTAAAGAACTACTTTCAGGAGAAAACTTGAGACAGATGCGAAGGAATAGCCTACCCTCTCACATACGGAGAAGGAGCCACAAGTCTTTCTCCTCTACCTAACAAAAATAACAGCTATGCAGAAAGCTACCTTTTTAGAAAGGGGAAATAATAGCCTGGACCCAATCAAAGACTTTGAAGAATCAAGAGGACTGGATTCAAATTCAAGAGCTAGAGGTAAGGAGAGATAAAAAATTCTCTTGTGGATGATGCGTAGTAAGAGTAATCAAGTGAATCAAACTTAATGACAGGTCAGATACCTTTAGGTCTCAGAAATTAATATATAAAATTCATTTAACAAAAAGGATTTGCCTAATTCTTTTAGCCAAGTAGGTGCATCATGGATTCCATTTCTACTATCCATCGGGACACTCTCTCAAGTAGAACAAGAATGTAATAGCCTTGATAGCAACCCACATCTGCTCCAACGGGTAGAATATAGGCAACTTCTTGGAAATGAGTTCTGAGCTTCAGATTAACATACTTTGTTAACAGGACAGAACTCTAGACTTCTTATTAAAAGACAAAGGAAATCCTAAAGCCTCACCTTGTGTACAATGAGGAAACAAGATCATTGTCTCTTTCACCTGTAGCGTGTACAGGCTACTTCTGATCAGGAGGGGTCACAGAAAAAGGACAATCTCCCATGTCTAGATCAGAAGCTGGAGGACTGATTATTCTTCTAGTGCAACGTGAAGATTTCTGTCTCTGTTTAACTCCAGACTGAAGATGTAATCTACAGGACATCAGGCCGAATCTCCCTCTTACATCCTTCCTTTGTGAACTCTGCCAGGGCCCTGAGTATACCAACAGCCTCTGGTTGCCCTGACCAGCCTGTAGCCATCTTTCTCTGCAATCCTCTGCTGCAGCCAATTCTACCCCACACATATAAGAGATTATTTGCCTGTGTTTGAGGTTTGCTCTAATATGGTGATACTGTCCAAGGTTCCATCACACTTTTGTGAAAACAGCTAAGTTGTGGGAAAGAGTAGTGAGACACCTCATCTGGGGCACCCATTTGCACCCCATGGGAGCTGCAGTTTCCCACCCCGTAGGTAGGTATGCTGTGCAGTGCCTTGCACCTCACTGGTCCTGCCTCTGGCTTGCAATCTGGACTTCCTGGCTTGACCTCAGACCTGTCTTGTCACAGTGGACTTGGCTAGTGATCATTGGGCTGCAGCTGACCCCGGCTAGCACCACCAGACCTGCTCTGTTGTTCTTGTTCAGGTTCAGTGAGGTCCCTGTCTGCCTGTCACCCTTAACTCCTAGTTTGCCTTCCCTTGCAGAGTGGCCCACTCTTGCTGTACCCTCAAAAATTCAAACCAACTCAGACCACCAGCTAGTATACTGAAGGTCCCTGGAAAAGACTGATCACGTTGTATCTGTTGTCCCAGTTCCATGACAACTGCTTCCTACAGAGGTGAGATCTTACTGGCCTGTGCTTGCTTGTTAAGTTTGGGGGTGCAAATTAAAAATTGTCTTTCAATGCCTGGACATTATGATTCTGCATGTCACTTTCAAGTGCACAGCACCATCCTGAATGCCAAGATTGCAGACTGCAACAGCCCCTGTAAAACCCAGGACCTATTCTTTTGTCCCAAGGCAGGATCAATTATACCTTGGTCTCAAAAGAGGTCTTCTCAGTTCCCCAGTGATAGACAACCGCCACAATTTCAACAGGCAACTGCTACAGTATTTTAAAATGCCCTATTAAAATGGCTTTCCTAACTTAGAACTTCCACCCCTCTTGTTACAACTGACGCTCATTACTTCTCATCCTTTCTAGCACAGATATGGAGAACAGATGATTTCACTGTTCCTAGCAGCAGGGCATTTCTTAAACATATTTGAAGATATACCATATTCCTTTTCTTCCGCATTTCCCTTTTCCCCATTCTGTTATTTATGCTATACAGTCAGAGTCCCTTCACCTGTCCTATTGGGCTATATTTTCTAAAGCTATGAAAACACTGACGTGATTTTTGTTCCTCTAAGGACTACAGATTCTACACTGGAGTGAGTTCCCCAGCCAAAAAATAGCACATCGTCAGCTAATCTCAAGAGGGAAAGGGAACAAAATGAATTTGCCTTGCATCCACTGATGGGGTTTTGTCATCATTGCAGTGAATAGCTAACCCAAAAAGTAACTTTAACCCATCAATTGAAAAGACACATATCGGCGGGGGTTCACCAAGAGGATTCCAATCAAACCTGAAATTTGTTGACATATTTTACAAGACATAGCCAAATTGATTGGTTTAAAGCAAGCACAGCATGATCTGTTCTAGGACCAGAGCCCTGCAAGTTGTCTCATTCTTCAGCAGAAAGTCATTTCTTCTGGAGAGGTTCTGCTCATACACTTTGTAGATCTGAAGTTGAGTGGCATGTACATCAAATGGCAGTCCATAGTTTAGCCCTTACTCAACCAAGGCATCTGCTATGAAAGACTCTCAATGGAATGTGACTTCTACAATAGAGCCAAGGGCAGAACATCAGCTTTGAAGCCATGACAATAATTTTAACATAAGAGGCAGCTAGCAATATAGAGAATGCATTAAAAATGCTCTTTCTCACCACAGAGTTGAGAAAAACTAGGACGGGAATAGGTGTGCTTCCCTTGATTTGAAGGAAACAGATGAGGGGAGCAAAGAGTAACTCACCATGCAAGATTATTGTGAGGGAGACAACCCTGATCCTGAGTGAAAAGTCTGTTTGAATGGTATATGAACCACAGGAAGAATTATGAGGAAATCCAACGCTGTTCAGTACTGGCAATTCTCAAGTTAGACTAGTGGGGAGTTGAGGGTGTTCAACCCTATGGATGATAGGAACTATTCTACATAAATCGTGATGCCTATAAAATGGAAATGCTTCTGCAACTATTTAAGATAGATGAAAAAATAACTGAAGATCTCCCACAAGTTCCTATGCAATATGTAGCACTAAGTGAGTTTTATAAGAAACACTGCAGTGAAATACTTTTTGAAATAGATTTTTTTTAATATTAAATACCTTGCCAGTGACAATAAACAGCTTTCTTCTGAGCTGTAACAGTTTCTTCCTCAGCAGCATAGGCATGAATAGCAACATGTTGATAAAACCACATTGCCTTATTGAAGGTAACCTAAAAACAAAACAGAAGCATGGAGAAGACAAGATAGTTTTGGCAGGAAATCAACTGACAGGAACATAGAATTAAGTGTTTTTAGAAATCAAACAGTCACCAGTAAATATTGCAGTAACATTTAATTAACTCACCCCGACACAGAGACAATTACATCAACTACAAAAATGTAGAACATTCTGTAGTATCCACCACACAAACCAGGTCCTCAATTTTCACCTACCATCTAGTAGTTGAAAAGTCTGTCTAGACTAGTTGAGTGAATGCTCCCCATTCTTTTGGGCATGGAAGCATTTGTTAATGTATTTCTGTTGATTTATTTCTTTAGTATATTTTTACTTTCTCCCCTCCCTTCACTTCTACCTGCTCCTACTCACAAGAAGGCTATGAGGGCAGTGCAGGTAATTCCAACAGAAATGGGAAGGCTGCACAATGATTAAACTGAGTTAGGTGTTATGGATACAGCGCTCCATAAGGCAGTACTTATGTGACAAGGGGGACTGAACTTTAATTAGCTTGTGCCTCACTCCACAAAAATCCACGACTGCAGAGTGAAAGTAGACTGCACATTGCATTTTCTTCAAGTAACCCAGGATGTCATTCACCTGCATACTGTCAACAGTCCCAATTCAAAGCATTCCTCCCAGTTCCCAATAATTTAACACTCTAACCTCTCTGCTGTGCTGGCACAATTTTGTAAGGCTACACATTGAATTGGGACAAGGAATTGATCTGGCTTTCAAGCAAATCAAAGCACTGGGGAGAGGAAACGGGGAGCAGGTGAAACTCCTTAGGCTGATATTGCCACTGCCAATAATGTACAGTTGATTCAAATTTAAACAGTTTGTTGTCTGTTTTTTGCTTTGTTTTGTTTTTTTTTTTTTAAAGCAAAATATATAAATGAAAAAAGTATTTATTTAGTATTATCTGGTTTTAATCATACTAATCTTAGTAGAGTGGATTAAACTAAGCTGCTAGGCATTCTGTGTGCAGAACAGAGCATTCACATGAGAAGTTAATGCAGACAAACTGCTGCATTTTAAATTCATACTCCAGTGTATTTCTCAATAGCTCCCTCAGGGAGACAAGCCCTTATTTCCTCTGAAGGGCTTGAAACATGATCTGAGAAATCCAAGGTCTTGTGTATATGAAAACGTATAGGCATATTAAGGTGAATCAACGAAAAGCATGGAGCTAGACAGTGATCAAGAACCTCTTCGCTTCTTCATCAGGGTAACCATATGGGGGGTTAAACCCATTTTAATTTGTTGACACCATCCATTTAAGTGTTTTGCCAGAACTTTCTTGAATATTTCTTTATATATAAATGGAAGAGAAGTTTTTGGGGCTGTTGCCCGAGTCAGAAGCTTTACCTTTGGGGAAACTGAATTTGACACAGTAGGAGGCACCGTAAGTGTCAGGGGAAGCTGAATGGGTGATTTTCAAAGAGAATTATATTCATAACTGTGGGAACATATTTGCAGGAGGGTGGGAAAGGTAAGCAGTTTTCCCTGCCCTCAAAGTTCTCCTCTTTCGCAGTGTGCCCTACCCCACCTTCTGGGTCTAGTCTAGCCTGCCTACTAAGTTGGGAAACATTCTTTTAATTAATAAAATTCACAACATAGTTTGAACTTGAAAAAACATGTATAAAAAGATTTAGCAAAATGCTATGGACTAAAGGATTCCATCAGCCAAAACTGCCCACTTACATAAATGAAAAATGGAACATGAAATCAATTAACGGGAAGATATTTCTTCTGTTTTTTAAGCATGTTTTTCAAAAGACTGTGCCTTCTAACAGATGCAAGAAAGATCAAATTCTGAGGGCTTTGAAGTATTTCTGAACCTCTTAATTTTTAAAATGAATAGATTAATCATGGCACTATGCGAGTAAAAACTGATTGGTATATATAAAAAAGCGCTAATAACAGAAAGAGCCACTGTAAGAAATAGGATTCCTATAAGCTATGAGACATAATGGCAATAAGATTTGTTTGTAATCAAACTATGCAAAAAATCCAAAAGTTATCATAAATAATGCTCTGTATTATGTTTAGCTTTATAGCTTTAAAAAGAAGAGAATGGAGTACTTCCATGCGTAATCCACTAGTAAATAAAAGTCTTTATTTACAGAGTTTCTCAGATTGACTTAACAATAGAGTTACCACTCTCTATAAACTTCACTCTCAGATTTTTATGTCATTCCTTATTTCATGTAAAGAAAAATTAATGAAAAGAGAGGTATCAAAGCATTGCGTGAGTACAGATATTCTAAATTCAGAGCCTAAAGAGCCAAATGGATATTTATAGACATTATGACCAGTAATAGCACACAGATGAGGAGACACTTACCTTTTGCATAGGCTATGGCACAAGCAACCTGAGAGCTGAAATGTAAACAGGAAACTGGAAATAACTTTAGACCTAGTAAGGAGAAGTTTAACAAAGCAAAGCACAGACTATAACCCCCATCAGTAGGCAAAAGTAATTTCACTCCATTACTGCAGTATATTTACTCCAACATCACACTGATTATAATTCAACAATGTGATGCATGTGAGGCATACAATACCTATGTAAAGCACCACCAGTCTGACATTCCCTTGCATGGAAATATTTTCATCCTCATTAGTGTTTATTTATAACCTAAAAACCCATAGTTTATGTCATAAATTAATTTTCTCACAACTTTGATATGAAAAAGTTACAAATAATAGAGAAATAGGATTTAAGGATGATGACCCATGAATCATTGTAAGGCCTAGAGAGACATAAAGGGGAAAAGGACCGAAGGCCTTTGAAAAACATTAAAGTTTTTGTTTGGATTTGTAGTTCAACACTACTAAACCTACATCAGATTTGCACATATAAGGTTTGCAAAACTATTCAGTTTTGCATTTTTCCACAGTACAACTCATTTCAGTTGTTTCTTCTTCGCAAATATTTTATTTGTTTTCACTTATATCACTTAAATCAAATGAAAAAAACCAACCTCATGCAACATGAAAAAAATCAGTGTAGACCAGATAGCTTTTAGAGAAAGACGTAATGCAGTAAAACTGTCTATCTTGCTCAACAGTTACACAAAAGGAGATGGTAAGAAAATGTCATCTGCAAGGCATCACACTTGTGGATGCAAAGGTAAGGCTCGCTAGCCGTAAATAACAGCTGAGATTCTGAGGCCAACAGTGACAGAGAACGTGCTTCCCTGTAATGTCATATCAATATGAAGCCACTTTCGATCAGGAATGAACAAGCCACTTTTGATCAGGAATGAAGCAGAAAAAAATTATATAGGCAGGACTATTTATTTTAACATTGTCAAAAAAATAAATAGCAACTGCTAATTGTTTTGGTTTACTTGATATAGTAACAGCCCAGTCAAAACAGAATGGATAATTTTATTTTTTTTTTAATACAGGACACCAAAAAGTGGTCAAGATACAAACCATTTCTGCTGAAATCAAACCAAACCATTTTGTTGAAAATCTTGGCCACATTTGAACATCACACTTATATGAATAGTCTGTTGAAAATGTCTGATTTCTGTCCCATTAAAAAACCAAACATTTCCAAGGAAACATCAGGTATTCTGTTGCCTTTATTTGGACAAAAAATAAACGCTCTGGACCTTTCTACAAACTACCAAGTTCATTAAGCTGTCATTAAACTGGTATATTAAAGTTTTGCATATATGCTCCTAAAATGCAAAAGAAGTTGCATCTTTGTCAAAAGATCATTTTAGTCACCACAAAGAGAAAGAAAAATTGAATTCGAGGTCACAGATGTTATGCAAATATGTTGATTACATTTTCATGAGTGCTACCATAATAATTATTACATATTACTTACAAAGATAAGGGGAAACATTGTTCAGAGGTAAGATTGAGCAAAAATTCCCAATAGCGAGTCAGATCCAAAGAACACTAAGGTATAGTTAGGAAAGGAGGAAAAAAAAAAAAAGCATTATCACAACATATTTTACTTACATCACAATTCTCCCAATGGCAAACAAACTCCTTCGAAGTCTTTGGTAAGTGATGACAGCTATGGCTGTTCTGCAAACATGCTGGCAAATCGTGGCGCAATGCCCGTAGCTGGGAGCCTATGAATTTCAGTTTGGTGTGGTAACTGTGAAAATGGTCATGTGTTATCAGCTCTCTGGGATCTTTCGCCCCAGATTCACAACTTCTCCACCAACACCGGTACCGCTCTAAACACAAGAGAGAAGTAACATTTTACAGAACGCTACATGAAATCTGCAACTGTGTGCCACAACAGTGAGAATGCCAATAGTACTTATATTTGTAGTAACTCCCCAGTCTGTAAGTAACCTTAGCAGAGAGGCTGGTAACTGCTATCTACTGATATTGCACTAGATAAAACCTGCAAATCTCAGTGGGAAAACAGATTTTCCACTGTCTCAGAACTGCAGCAATACTACAGTACTTTGTACCTTAAAACACAACTTTTGGCAGAAGGGCACTTCATAGATTCAGTAGGAAAACTTTGTAAAAATAAGTATTTTCTTAGGTATATACTATGACACTCTTCAGCTTAGGTCACAGAGACATTGTTAATGTTGGTTCAATTCTACTTTTTTCACCTTTAATTAAAACTCATTCACCTTTAATTAAAATGTCTACACCTGTAATTACACTTGATTATAGTGTTAAGAATAAAGAGCAGGATACACAAGAGCCAAAATAGCTATATTAAAAAGTCTAGTATATTATTGCTATTACATCCACAGAGACTGCCTATAATTTTCTGCAGAATCGGATTTTTTTGTTTTAAGTACATTTAATACTATTAAAAAGATGTAAAGTACAATACCCATCATAAAATAACACCAGTGTATGTATCCAAATAAAGAAAATGCCATACAAACAATAAAAGTTTCCATTTTTCTATAAAGATTCATACAAGTGGTACTTCAAACTTAGAATTCTGTTCCCTAGAACACAGGGAACTGTGTTCTAACAGTTCCCTGAAAGGGAAAAGCTCTGCCATTCAAAACCAAGTTGCTAAAATCTGTTTTAGACAATTGCACCTGCTGAGACCTTAATGTTAGAAAAAAGAAAAATCCTCAGCAGAAGTTCTCATGACATCACCTCTCCAGTCTCTTTCCATATTAGTAATAGCTATTAATACAGGCAAAAAAATCCAGGACAATCAGATATGAAGCAAAAAGCAGGTATAAGCCCTTGTCTAAGGGCTTCACGCAGCTGGGCCTTAGGAAAGCTAAGGTGCAGGTAAACTGCAGTCAGTCTTATTTTCTAGGCTAGGAATAATCTTCCAAACTGCAGTGTAATCCGTGTGACAGATGAGACATAAATGACCTTTTGTTTCCAGGGGGTGCTGTAAGTCGTCTTCCAAGTGTTCTGCAATATGATTACAAAATTCCTCTATGCATTTCCCTACAAAGCCACGTTCTTTCCATTCACATGGTAATATCAATTCAGCATTCTTGAATTTGCTTCCAGGGGCCATTGCCTAAAATTTTTAGAAGTACAGAGAAGTTTAGCTATCATATTACATTTCTGTAAATTTTTCTTGTAAAAATAGCAGTTAAGATTACAGGCTCCTAGATGACATGAACATTTTTGTTTGGTTGGTTTTTTCTTTTTTTTTTTTTTTTTTCCAATTACTGGACATGTTATTTTAAGACTCTAAGGCCATATTTTGCAAAAATATACACCTTGCCAGAAGCCACAAGTTGTAACATTTTCATTACAACTGTACAGTAAGAGTCCTATGATCACCATCCCAAACATCTGCTGAGGATGCCTTTATTGTAATTCAACTCCACGGCAGTACTGTAAAACCTCTTTCCACGTTGAAAACCAAAGTAACCATTAGCAAGAGTGCAATTCCACAGTCACTTTAGCCTGACAGCATGGGCTCCTGCTGAACAAAGCTGTCCCTTCTTGTTCTTCTCAAGATCCAGCTCTGGACTTGGCACAGCCAGCCACTAAACTGGTGAGAAAACTGATCCAACTGCAAGCTATTTCTCGGAGGGAATGACTGGATGCACATTCGTATCAGTATAAAGAAAGCAACAGGAATATTAACCAAGAAGAAACAGTTCTACTGTTTTTTTCATTACTCTGAACAAATGTAACAATAGCAAACTTCATTAAAAAATACTTGCCTGTTCTCAGTGGTTTTCCACTCCCCTACTCTTCCCTGTGTTACTAGCTTCAAAGATCTGCCAGCTCAGCTGCTCAGAGGACCACTCCCTAACTTGCATTATTCCCAGCAATCTGGATTCATTTTTAAGAGTTTAAATAGCCTCCAAGCAGATCAGCTGATGGATCTCAGTCAGCAGCAGACTTTGGAAGGAGGATGGTAACAAGCAGCTGGTAGGTTCTTCATTTTCTCATCAACACGCACAGATCTAGAAGACGAACTCTGTCCAATAGCCTAAAGCACCACTATAGAAGTCTGACTGTGTCTTCCCTGATGCTCTTGCTGATTCTATTGATTAAAAGTCAGGCACTGACATAATAAGGGATTAAAAAAAAACAGTGTGCAAGTGGAAAAGCGTGCAGGAATCAGTACACCAACTCAATGGTGTTAAGCAGACACTGGCAGTGTAACTGGCAGTATCTTTGTATTTCCAGCTACTAAAAAGACCGATTTAGAAGCACTCCTGTACCAGGAAGTTAATTACCAGAAAGCTTCTGAGAGAACTGATCATCTGGTATTGCAAGTGGAACTCTTCTTACATTGTAACAGTTTAATATAAACTGCTACAACCAACCCTTTTATTTCACCCATGCCCCATCTTACTGACCCGAAGCAGGAAATGCTGGCATCCCTAAAGACAGACTGAAAGGTACGAAGACTACCATTTATGCTATACATTAAATAACCCATTGTCAAGTACTTTATTAAAGTTATTCCGGACACAGTATTAATACCACTGGAACAAAATATTTCAAGCTATAATTACTGTAATTGACCAGTGACCAGTATCCACAATGTATCCGAACGAGCAGACGAGACCAGAGGGGAAAAAAAGGACCAGAGGGAAAACTCTGGGAGCGACCTTGAAGTTCTCCCGCCCGTCAGGACACGGACCCTCAGCGCCTCACCTTCTCATCCCCCCACCCCCCGCCATCTCTACACCCCACCTCAGCCGCCCAACGTCGTCGTCTCCACCCCCCCGCCGCCATCTTTACACCCCACCTCAGCCGCTTACAGACCCCCCACCACCTCTACACCCCACCTCAGCCACCCTTAGCTGCCCAGGGCCGTGGGTG
>KZ505970.1:1893-21003 GCA_002844005.1 Limosa lapponica baueri
TTGAGCAGCTAGAGGAGGAGGGCCTTCTGATCGACCTTGAGAGTGTTGCAAGAAGATAAAGAGGAATTCCGAGGAGAAAGTAAACATGTATCCAGATGCTAAGCGAGAGACTTTTAGCCAATCAGAAGTGCACGGCTGAATGTGTGAGAAAATTCATATAACCAATGATGAATAAGAATGATTCGCATGCTTGTCGTGTGGACAGTAGTAACTCTTTATAAACAAGGCATTTGCTACAATAAAGGGTCTTCTGTTTTACCAACATCAGGAGTCCGTGTTGCTAGTATCTCCAACACTCCCACTGTAAGAGAAGATCAGGTTTGAGACCACCTGAGGAACCGGAACATACAGAAGTCTATGGGACCTGATGAGATGCATCCCAGAGTCCTGAGGGAATTGGCTGATGTAGTTGCCATGATACTTGAAAAGTCACAGTAGTCAGGTGAAGTCCCTGGTGACTGGAAAAAGGGAAACATTGCACCCATTTTTAAAAAGGGTAGAAAGGAGGACCCTGGGAACTACTGACCTGTCATCCTCATCTCTGTGCTTGGGAAGATCATGAAATGGATCCTCCTGGAAGCTCTGCTAAGGCACATGGAGGACAGGGAGGTGATTTGAGACAGCCAGCATGGCTTCACCAAGGGCAAGTCCTGCCTGACCAACCTAGTGGCCTCCTGTGATGGAGTGACTACATCAGTGGACAAGGGCAGAGCTATGGATATCATCTCTCTGGGCTTCTGTAAGGCCTTTGACACGATCCCCCACAGCATCCTTCTCTCTAAATTGGAGAGAGATGGATTTGATGGGTGGACTGTTCGATGGATGAGGAATTGGTTTGGATGGTCGCATCCAGAGGGTAGTGGTCAACGGCTCAATGTCTGGACGGAGATCGGTGACAAGTGGTATCCCTCGGGGGTCCGTATTGGGACCAGTACTGTTCAATATCTTCATCAATGACATAGACAGTGGGATCAAGTGCACCCTCAGCAAGTTTGCAGATGACAGCAAGCTGAGCGGTGTGGTTGACACGCCTGAGGGATGGAATGCCATCCAGAGGGACCTAGACAGGCTTGAGAAGTGGGCCCGTGTGAGCCTCGTGAGGTTCAACAAGGCCAAGTGCAAGGTCCTACCCCTGGATTGGGGCAACCCCTGGTATCAATACAGGCTTGGGGATGAAAGGATTGAGAGCAGCCCTGCAGAGAAGGACTTGGGGGTACTGGTGGATGAAAAGCTGGGCATGAGCTGGCAACGTGTGTTCACAGCCCAGAAGGCCAACCGTATCCTGGGCTGCATCAAAAGAAGCATGGCCAGCAGGTCAAGGGAGGTGATTCTGCCTCTCTACTCTGCTCTCATGAGACCCCACCTGGAGTACTGTGTCCAGCTCAGGGGCCTGCAGCACAGGAAAAACATGGACCTGCTGGAGGGGGTCCAGAGGAGGGCCACAAAGATGGTTGGAGGGCGGGAGCACCTCCCCTATGAGGACAGGCTGAGAGAGTTGGGCTTGTTCAGCCTGGAGAAGAGAAGGTTCCGGGGAGACCTTATTGCAGCCTTCCAGTACTTAAAGGGGGCCTACAGGAAAGATGAGGACAAACTTTGTAGCGGGGTCTGTTGCGATTAGACAAGGGGTAATGGCTTTAAACTAAAAGAAGGTAGATTTAGATGAGATATAAGGAAGAAATATTTTACAATGAGGGTGCTGAAACACTGGGACAGGTTGCCCAGAGAGGTGGCGTTAGGTCCCGGTGGTAGACACGCCATTCCTGGAAACATTCAAGGTCAGGTTGGATGAGGCTCTGAGCAACCTGATCTAGTTGAAGATGTCTCTGCTCGTTGTGGGGGAGGTTGGACTTAGATGACCTTTAAAGGTCCCTTCCAACCCAAACTACTCTACGATTTTGTGATTTCTGAGTACAAGGTTCACTTGAGTAGTTGTAATGCTGTCTTAATTTTTATTCCTCTGTGAAGCTAATGTAAGAATCTGGTTTTGTATTTTATCCTTATGCAGTTTAACTGCATTTATAAGATATTTTAACTTTATAAGATATATTCTTACTATTTATTTCAGCTTATGAAGTACCATGCTCCTTTTTAATCTGTTAAGAGAAATTTATGGAAAAAAGGCAGTTTTTAAGAAACATGTATTATCTAAACTTTAGATTTGGGATGCATGGGATTAACTCGTTAAATCTGGGTTTCTTGTACCATTGCATGTCACTGTAACTTCCTATCAATGTACAGGTACTCCTTATGAATCCTGTGACTGATAAATGTTCACTATCTTTCATGATTGTTTGTAAACATTCAAATGAACCATAAGGATTTCTAAAATTAATCAAACATCTTCTGTGAAGCATGAGACAAAATTTCTGTGATCTTCTGTATGGCTTCTCTTTTAGTGCTAATGTTTATTGTGTTAAAAAAGAAAATTGGCTAGAAAACACATCTATTTCATTAGTAAGAATTTGGGATTTGTGAGGGCTGATGGCTTAAAAAAAGGGTGGTTGTATGCAGTATATTGTGACTCATCTATTTGTTAGAGCAAGCTTTACTAAACATTAATCTGCTGAATACTTCAATTGAAACAATTGAATTCGCTTTCAAGTTAAGGATTCTTTCGTTTATGAAACGTGAGTCCCAATTTTTTCAATTACTTCTACATGGATTTTTGATACGTTTATTTATTGCTTGTATTCCCTGTGAGACTGGAAAACAGAGTTTGTGAGAAGGTAATTTCACTCATCTGGCTTTTAATTTCATGGCTAAGTTGGAACTGATTTAAATTAGTATCATACTTTTAAGACGATTGTATGTTGAATGCATAAATATTACAACAGGATTATTAGATTAGGTCCATCTTGGTTTCTGCTGAGAACAATAAGTTTTCTGATGAGTCAATGAGTTAGTTTAGTGAGTCAGAACTTAAGTACACTTAAAAATATGAATTTTGGTAGATACATCTGTATATCTGGGGTACCTGAGATAGTACTTGATGGCCAGATTGTTATGTACAGAACGTGGTTCTGATAACCAGTACGGTCTTGAAAACTGTACAGTTCTAATTGTGATCGCAGCAGTACTTTTAACTAAAGGGCACAGTTTATTTCTGTAACAACTTCTTTGCCATCAGTCATCTTGCAGTAAATACAGAGTAGCAAAATCAAAATAGTGACTTTAAATAATAGTTTTTATTGCTGTACTGATTGTCCCATTGGAACAGTAGTTTAATAGTCTATACCTTCTGTTATATAAATGCAAAGGAACATATCTGACAGCTGTATTGACTGAAGTGTTACTTTGGGGAAAACCAGCATTTTTAGGCTTGGATGATTTTTTTTGTGTGTGTGTCCGTTAACTGTCTTGTTACTATCAATCTCTTAAAGAATTTTTAAGAGCTTATTGCACCAGCAACCAATGATTAAAACCTCAACTTCATACAAGTTTGTACCAAATGCTATTACAACATGATGTGGAACTACATGTGTACAGTGAAAGCAAGCAGTATTATTTTTGAGCTTTATTTAGTCTGGGAATAGAGTTTCAAGAATATTAATTTGTGGCTTCAGCTTTGCACTTAAATGGTAAATGGTTTTGTATTTGAACCCAACATTTGTTCAAATGTTGCTCTTGTACTGCTTGTTAACTTTTAACAGGATTTGCCTTGCTTCTCCCACATTCTCTTTTGGTCTCTTTTCATTTCATGCAGAATTCTTGTTTGCTGTTCTCATGTTTCATAGCCCCTTACATGAAAATATATATATGTCTTTTTTTCAAAAGCGCTTTTAATTTATTTAAATGTCTGACCTTGGTTTGTTGCTTTTTTTTAATACCATTTCATTTGTAGATACCAGTAATCAAATTGATCATTTACAGTGTCATCAACACTACTCAGTTAAACATAGCAACAAATAGGCATAAGTTTCAGCTTCTCTGCTTTAAGCAACCATTCTAAAAAAAAAAAATTATTTCCAAGAGGATACACTTCTAAATTTATTTTCACAAATGTGTTAGATGTTTCTTAAACTAGTGATACCCTGTTTATAAACCTTATGAAGGATGTGTTGCTGTTCTAGAATATTATACTAAGTCTTGCTACAGTGTTAGTTTTTCCTTTTGTAGTGCTGTCTTTGCTGCTTTTGAAATGTTTTGAAGTAGCAATTAAACTTATATTTTGTGATTAGGTTCTTTTTTCTTGGTTTTCAGTCTTTGAGTTCTCTATGCTATACAGGAGGCATGTTTTAAAGTGATCCTAGATCTACCATCATTCTACAATCTGTCTGCTACCAAGGAGCTTTAAAAGCTGAAAGATGATTAATTGAAAAATCTTTACTCTGATTAAAATACTCTGATTAATCTGACTAAGACAGTGTTACATATTTCTCAGCTTCTATAAAAAAAAAAAAGCTGTAAAATAGGCTGTTCTGAATGTTAACAGCATGCATTCTGCTGTTTGTACCAACTATGCAAGATGATGTAAACCTAGCAATTATTAATGAAGTTTGCTACAGACAAGCCAACTAGAAAAGCAGTAATGCACTCCCTGCAGTGTGGTATATTAAAATGTCTGAAGTACAACAATTCTGTTACTCGGCCAACCAGTCATGTATTTATAATGCAAAACATATTAATGTTCTTGAGACAGCAGCTGTAGAAAATAACAGTATTCTGTCCATGTTATTTGTTAATATGCACTTAAGGGTAAAGCAACAAGAACTTAAGTGGAGGCTTATCTGTTTTGACAAAATGCCCTCCCTCCAAGCAAGTGACATACTGGCTTGTGCCCCTCTCTTCATTTCAAATCACTTGTCACTACAAAAAGACGTAAAAATCATAGTAATGTATTAAATCTGGACTAGGGCAATGTGTTAAACTGACAAAATAACCTGTAAGAGGAGAAGACTTTGGTATAGTTTAAGTACTGCTTCTTCGTGTAGATAGTGTAAGAGAAGTTAGAAAGCTGGTACAAAAGCAGCTGGCTTGACTTCCTGATCAGAATTGCAGATCTGAAACATGATCTGGTCATGAAGATGATTAAAGGCTTGGAGCAGCTGTCATACAAGAGGATGAGAGCTGCAGTTGTTCAGCCTGGAGAAGAGAAAGCTTGAGAGGACCTTAACCTTGTGTACAAATACCTAGTGGAGGTGTACAAAGGAAACGGAGCAAGGCTCTTCTCAGTGGTGCCCAGTGACATAAGGTGGTGCACACAAACTGGAATATAGGAAATTCTGTTTAAACATAAAGCATTTTAAACTGTAAGAGTTGTCAAACACTGGATGAGGCGGTGGAGTCTCCATCCTTAGAGATACTCAAAACCTGATTGGACGTGGCCCTTCAACACTTACTGTAGTTGACTCTGCTTTAAGCAGAGGGCTTGCACTACATGGTCTCAAGAGGTCCCTTCCAACCTTAAATGCCCTGTGACTGACTAACCTGCTACTCAACCTGCTTATTGCACATGTAACCACCTCTAGCCTTAAACTTTTGTTAATGCAAAAAACCCCCAACGCAAATCTATTCACATGCTGGCTTCTGAGAGTTTTGTTTGATTAGTTTCCTTCTTACCATGTTGAAGGGTCATAATGCCCTCATAAACTGGAGAAAGCTTGTAAGGATTTGACTTGAGATTCGTGTTAAAAGCTCCTTGGCTTGAAGTGAAGTACTGTTTAAGAGTAGCAATATAAGACGGTGAGTATGCTTATTTGTAGAGATAAATTGTGCTGTTTACCACCAAATTCTTGACTGGAAGATTGCTGATGCAGTTATATACGGCATCACTCAAAAGCCTCCTGTTTAGAAGCAGCTTTTGTTTCTTCTTTTTTGAGGGTGCAAGATAAATACAGCTTGATCATTGGATGTTTATGACTTTTAGTTTTTCTTGAGTGTTTCTTAAAACCACCAGAGTAGCTCTAAGTAGTTGCAGTATCAGGGTTGTCACACTGTTTTCAAAATCCACATCTTAAACCCCCTACAACTTCATAAATTTAAACTTCCAAAACTGTTCTCTTGCCTAGAACTACTACAGTGGTACACTCTCCAGCCCTTATTCTTTCCATTAATGCAGTCACAGAAGCAAAGGGGAGAAAGATGTGAGGTAATGGGGGGGGAGGAATACCTGTCCTTCTAATTATCTTCCTCCCCTGCCCTGCATGGAGCTACGCTGCTAATGTGTTCTCAAGCCCATGCTTCTGTAGGAGCAAATTGAGTGTTTAACTTCTGATGTCAGTCTGCAGTAAGATCATAACTGCATTCTTCCAGCTCTTCTGCTTTCCCAGAAGCAGAACACAATTTAGTATGTTCTTCTGTACCTTTAGCTGTTACAGTAGGCCATCATGGGAGACAGTGGCTGTATTTCCCATCAGTAGGAATGTGAGCTGAATTAAGTATTTACATGATATATCTAAGCCAGGAAACTGCTGCTGTAAAAACACTATGAATGTTTCGATCAAATCCATACATTAGCAAAACATGAAAATTGAATCGCTTTATTTGGACAGTGTTCAGCTGAGCAAACACAATAAATACAAAAACCTGAGCAGTCGTTTCTGGCATTTTTAAGTTCCTCACCAGCTTGTGGGGTCAATGTTCTTGAATGGCTGAAGGTTCCAGAGATCTTGCAAACTTGTTGAAACTGCACCGATTTTGCAGGAGCTTGTGTCCAGCGCTTAGTATCAAGGACAACTTAGACAAGTAGAACTGCATTAATACAGCCATCATTTTCTGGATTGTTTGTTACTTGTGCATATTTCCCTAAAGAGAAAAGGAAATTAAATGTCTACAAAAACTTCAAGTACTTCATATAATAAATTAGATTTTTCTATGTTTGCAAGTTCAATCCACAAGTCTCTAAAGTGTAAGGAATTCCTGTTCTGAAATGCATTTTGAAATCTAATCTACCTTCTGCTGAGCTGCAAACTTAAGTTCTCAAAATACTTTACTCAGGCTGGTTTTTATAAATGGATCATTTAGAGTTCTGGGTAGGTTTAAAAAAAAAATAAATCAATCATGGATTCTGCTATTGTCCAAGTGCTCTGTTAAAAGAAGTCAGCCTGATCCTATGAAGATACTTCTACACAGAACTTCCACTGAAAATGTAACACAATTGTTATAGTTCACATGGTTAGGTCTTCACAGAATTGTAGCATTGCCTACTGTGAGACACAGGCAAGTTGAGTCTTTGTTCTGAACTTCACCAACATTGATTTTTGAAAGTGTGAACACAAAACGTAAGATTAAAACTTAAAGGTGCCATTTTTAGCATTGCCTAGTATTTTCTTCTGCTACAGCCCAAACTTAACATTTAACAATGGATCAATTATGACTACGTGATGTGGTCTTAACAATACATCAGGCAATGAAGACTTAAAACTTTTAAAAGTAGTTCTGCAGCATAGCTAGTTTAACTACTTACCCCAGATAACTTTGCCCCCTTGTGTCACAAGGCCAAGCTCGCTCACGTTCACCTCAATGACAGTCCCCTTGGTAATTACACCCAGTTGTGTATACAAAGGAGAAGAAGGATTCTTTTTTACACCAAGGATAGGTAGGCAAAACGTAGCTTTAAGTTCAGGATGTGTCACATGTGCCTTCTTGAAACGCAAGCCCTGTTGCACAAGGAGTGTTAGAATGAGTTAGTATTTGCTTTAAGACCTCATGGCTAATCTAGTTTAACACTTTCAGCATTATGTCCTCAGCTGTGTATGTTTTGACGGAATAGGAAGAATGAAACAAAAATACGGAGTGCTATCTGCCTGCTATAAAATGCCAGATTTGTTTAAAAACCCACCTAATGACTAGGTATAGCTTTCCATATTTATTTTCAGGTTGTCAATTCTTAATAGTAGCACAAGAATACTACTTGCTACCTCACATGGCTTCTGTTCCATGAAGAAATGAGGTGTTCATGGTAATGCATTTAACAGTGTTACTGGTTTTTAAGACTCAAAATTTTTCCTTTTTTCTTGTAAAACCTTTCACACGTCGTAAAATATTAAATACCAATCTCCTATAGCACTTTGTATCTAGCAACCTGTACTTTTTAACAGGTGCTTTACTATTAAGTACCATAGACTTTTCTGCGTCAATAAAAATCTATCCAAAGCTTCTGTGTAAGATGGCCATCAAAATAGTAATGGGGTACAATCCAACAGGCAGCCTGCATAGTGGTTCTGTTGATTCCTGTGATGGAATGGGAACGCGTATTTGTAGAAATTTGTAGCAACATTGTCTTGGTGGATCTAGTTTTTCCTCCTGTGCGCTGCCAGGCTGCTAGAGCCCAGGCACTGTTCTGCAGATGTGTAAGGAACGGTCAGGCTGGAGGCACAGTATTTCCCTTTCACGCACCGTCACGACTGCTTCAAGCTTACTTAACAAGCCAGGAGGAGGGATTTCTGGAATCCTGCAAGATAGTTGGCTTCTGCATCTGACAGAACGATAGCAGCTTGACAAAGAAGCTTCCAACTTCAAAAGCTATTCAAACTGCCTTTGCTAAAGACCTTCCCATGCTAATTTGACTTTGCTAATTGAGTTTTAACTTACTGGCACCACCTGACTTACGGGAGTAAGAGCAGAAATATTTCCACACAGACTGTGACTGCAGGGGCATCTCCTCACCCTCAGGCTAGTCAAAGTTTAGGTTTCTGCAAGGAAACTAATAGGAATCTTCTCCATCAGTAAGCAAGTGCATTATCACAGAAGAAAGTTTCCTCGCCACAGGAACTCAAAGCAGTAAGTCAAAAGAAATACCACTTAAATGTTCTTTAAGGCTCAAGAACATTACCATTGGTCGAATGAATCGCTCGTATTTAGGAGGCTTCCTAGTAAACCCATCTCCAACAAAACAAACTTTTGTAACCATCCTTTTCCAGGCCTTCTTCTTTCTCTTCCCTGTACGAATCACTTTTAAGACTTCTGTTTCTCCTTGTGCACGGACCTTTGGCACAGGGACCTCCCATTTCCCCTGGAAAAAAAAAAAAAAAGTCAATAGTCTTAACATGCTGTATTGCTAAATGAAAGGGCACAACCAAAGCATAAAATAAAAATTTTTGTAGTAGTAGACTACTTTTTATACAACCCATAACTACTTATTTTAATTAGTATTTAAAGTTATGAAAATCAGTCATTGTTACAAGTAATTGCAAGTATCTGAATTTTAATACAGTTACTTACAGCTTTTTCTTTTCTTTTCTGCTTGATCATGTTTGAAAGAACCTTAGCTCGGGACTGTCCCTCTCTGTCCAGCAGGTATGCTGGTACAGCTCCTTTAGGTGTTTTTTCATCATTCTTTTGCTTTGTGTTTCTCTTTTCATGCATTTTAATGCTGCAAGGGAAAAAAAAAACCACAGTAGTAAGAGTAGGAAAAAAAAAAAGAGGCTCGTTTTTTAGATAGATGCTTATAACTTAGCATGTGCCTGCTCAAAATTTTTGTTGTGTAAATAAGTAAACAATTTCTGTAAACAAGTACATATTTATGTCTGAGGAATAATCCTAAATAGTTTTCAAGGTACAGTAGTAATCTCAATATAACAACTAATGGAATAAAAGCTTGTCAATTCCCATCAAGACAAGAACAGAAGATGTGTATCTTACTAAAGAATTTCTGAATCACCTGAAACAAGCAGCCAAGCAGTTTGAGAAGTAGCAGCCTTCCTCTCTGACAAAAAATAACATACTGCTACTCTTCTGAGATTTGATAGCAATGCTTATAAATGTGTGTGTATAAAAGGGGTTGTGTTTTGTTAATTTTTCAAGGGCGGGGGGTGTGTGGGGGAAGACTCCCAAGCTAGTTAATAAACCCAATACTTTTACAAGTAGCAAAGGAAAATAACTGTCTACACTTGGAAAACAAAAACAACGTGGTGGGATGATATTAGAATACAGAATATTGTTAAAAGCTTTGATTTCAATTTCTGAACAACGGAGAAAACTTTCAGAAAACTGTTGTTGTTTATCTATACTTGATATTGTAATTTATCCTAGAAGACAAGTCTCACAATCTGCTCAAACACTTTGTACATTACTGTACTTTTTCTACTAACACCATTTAAAAAAATGCCTGCTGCCTTCTGCTACACTGATGCAGCAGTTGGTGTAAAAGCCTTGAGCAAATGCATTCATATTTTTGCAATAATTACATTAATCACTACTATTGCTAATTAAAACTTAGGGAATACTTTTAGGAGGTTTTGCTAACGTCCACTGAGAAGAGAGGAACTCGTAAATGTCTTCACTGCGCCAAAACCCACTCTCTCCTACCACCTGAACTCTACTGAAAAGTACGACCCAAGCAGCGAGTAGTTCTTTGTAACGGCGTTAATGTCGCGTCTCCTCCTTCCAACGTCGGGATGACCGGGAGAGCGCCACAGAAGCGGCGGGTACTCACGTCTTCTTCATCTGTATCTTCTCGGCGTGCCGCTGCTTGTGGTAGAGCTTCGCCTTCAGCCCGATCATCTTCTTGGCCTTCCGCGACCGCTCGTGGGCCTCCCGGCCCTCCTTCTTCCTCTTCTTCTCGTGGTAGTCCAGGCGGTAGCCATACCGCTTGCGGTGCAGCTCGATGTACTCGTTCTGCGGCTGTGAGGGAGGAAGAAGGCGGCGCGGTGAGCGGGTGTCGCCGGCCGAGGAACGGCTCGGCTGGGCCGGCCCCGGCGCCGCTGGGACACGCGGCGGGGAACCGAGCAGGCCGCGGCCCGGCGGCGCCCTCAGCGCGGGCCTCGCTCGGTCGCCGTCATCGCTCCCTCCGTCCCGTCCCGTCCCTTCCCTTCCCTTCCCCGTCCCCTGCCCCGGCTCTCACCATGTCGGCTGCCCCGCGGCGTCCCCCCGCGCTCCGCCGATCCCTGCGCTCCGCAGCCTCCTCCGCGGCGAAAAGGAAAGGGCTTTCCCCAAATGGCCCCGGGTAGAAACGTTCCCCCGCGGCGCTTTAGTTCCCGGCGGGGGAGAGGCGACGCTCCGCCTCCCCCAGGAGCTACGCGCCCGGCTTGGCGGGGCCGGGAACAGGGGAAAAACGGAGACGGAGACACCGGAGCGGCGCCTTCTGCCGCCTGGCTCTGTGAGGTCGGGGTGGCGGGGCGGAACGGCGGGAGGGCGCATTGGGCGTAGGGGAGAGGAAGGAGGAGCGCACCTTCCGGCGGCATGGCGGCTCTCCCGGCTAGACCCAGGCCCGGGCCCGCCGTGCAGCCCAGGCCGTGGCCCTGTTAAAGCCCTTCGCCTGGCGGTTCGTAAGGGGGCGGGTGGGGCGGCGTCCATTTGCGGAGGGGCTGCCTGGGCCGGGCCGGGCCGGGCCGGTTGGCCCCGCACCGGGCGGCGTGAGAGGAGCACTACCGCCCCACTGCCCTGGGCGGCAAAGGGCGGCAGAGGACGGGGGCCTGGGGTGGGGGTGGAAGCGGGCCTGTGTGCAACCTTCTTTCACTACCACGGAAGCATAACATCACCGGAGCTGGATACCGGTGTCTCCTTAAACCCCGTAGCGGCCGGCTAGGAATGCTCTTGAAGCTTCTGCACTTGGGCTTTGCGTCGTACTGGTTTTAGCAATGCTTAAAATCCCGTAGCATCTAATGTTTTCTGTCATTTCCTCCCAAAACACGTACTTCTCCCAGCCGCCCCTTCCTCTGCCAACAGCAGCTGAGCTATTTGTGCTTCACTGATGGGTAATGGGTGCTCTCCAGCTTTCCTGAGTGTCAGCGTGAACACCGATGTTAATAATTGCGCTTTACTGTTTGCAGATTTTTTTGAGAAATACATTCAGTGTCTGTGGGCTTGCATTTATGCTGCGTTTTTAAGGCTTGTTAGCACTATTTTTACAGATCTGACACCGATTCAACCTGCAAAGCGGTAACCTGATCTAACTTGAAAAACAGTTAAGTTTCACGATTGTTTTATGTGGAAGTACTATAGCTACCTGCTTCCTGTCAAAAACGTGTTGTAAAATGTTTACTTATCTTGGCAGGGAAGAATTTTAGGTACAGGAGCCAAAATGTTGAGAATTATGAGGAAATTTCCGGTTAATGCATTGAAGTCATCCAGTTTGTGCCACGAGGTAAACTTTTTTTCCCGAATTTTGAGACTTCCTCTGTGAGCAAAGGAAGTACGCAGGTTACTCTGAGTAAACATTTTAAAATTTTTTTGTGTGTCATTTAAAAATTGGTATCCAAATAGAATGTGTAATTTCATATTGAAATTAGACTTGACATAAGTCAGAATGTGGAAGCTGAATACGTAGTTTTTCTGTAAACTTTTTTAGTTATCTGTGATTTTGATTACTTAATACTTGTCATTGTTAAATTTATATTATTTACACAAATAATTAGATGCATTTAAAATATTGTGGCTACTAACAACATGCTTTGGTGCTGCCGCAGACTTTTACTGGACCTCCCCAAACAATATTGGGATTGGACTTGGTTTAAACCTCATTGCTACCATCTTCATGCTTCTGCCTCCTAATAGCTGGTATTTTGAGCTTATGTAGATATCTAAAAACAACATCATTTCTTGTAGATATTTCTTTTTTTAGTTTAGTTTTCTACAATTGGTAAAAATGTAGCTAAAAAGTAATTGTTTATAATGATAAATATTCTATATGATTTTTTTTTTCTCTTAAGCATGTGTATTTCAGGAAGACAAAATTCAGAGTCATAAGTGTGACACAGCAAAACTGCAATCTGCGAAACTACAGTTCTCCCCCAGGTATAAGTTTAAATTATTTTCTTAATGGTAGGGATTACTTTAAAAATTACTAAGAATGCTTTCTAACTTGTGTTTTATTGTATTTCTTTGGTCATTATTTATAGAATTTGACGTATGGAGTGCAAACAGAGCAATTAAAATGTTCAAAGACTGAAAAGAAGTGTTTTGCGTTGCTGCTCTTTTCTTAGTGAATGTATGGTATAAAGACTTTAGAAAGTAAGGAAAAGAAAAGATACAGATGTATAGAAAGTCCAGGTCAGTTGTGAAGTGTGATGATAGCCAGCATGTTGGAGAAAGGGAGAAAGACAGGAATCTGAATAAATAGAAGTTTTAAGTTATCATTAGTGTATTTTCTTTGCAAACTCAGGATAAAGAGAGTAGAAAGAATAAGATCCTTCAAAAACAAAATTTAAATTAGAAAGAATTTTTGTGGTCTTTGAGTAGGTACACTGAGAGTGAATGGAAATCGATTGCTACAAGGTAGTTTTGGGAGTCAGGGCCAATTTTTCTACATTGTGATGGGAAGGAATTGGTAACTGGTGGGTAGCCAACTTCTTTTTATTTTTTTTTTTTTTAAGAGGTAAAATTGTTAATGGATTCAGCACTGTGTATCTTAGCAAAAGTCTGTATCCTGCAGTCACGTACCTAAGAAGATGGCTTACTCTTTGTTGCTAATATCAACAGTGTCTCTGTTGCTACTTATCACTGTTTCTGTGTAGCTGTCTGTGAGATGTCCTTGCTGTCTGCTGTATTTATCCCTGGTTTTGCTGTGCTGAGTACCTCAGTGTGTCACATGGGAGGCAGAGCTTCGTTCCATGAACAAGAAGACAAGCAAGAAATCTCAAACATACTCATGTTGTTTTGTGGCTTATTTTAGAAACTGGAGGGGAGAAAGGCAGTGTTAGTTGGAGTTTTTATTTGGGGGGGTGGTGGTGGTGAATTTCTGCCTCAGTCTTTCTCCTTATTGAGACATTAGCCTTTAAGATGCCTCTTAAATGTCTTTCTAGTAAGAGGGATGATCTGTATGTGGTTAAGGGATGTTAATTTAAATATTGTTGAATTCTGTTTGGCCTGTTGAAAATAAACTAAAGTACTAGGAAAGTGAGTTCCTGAAACACAACTTAAATGGCTCGAGTAACTGAATTATGGATTAGTCTTTAAAAATTCAGCTTGGCAGTTTATTTTCAAACTAACTAGGGTGTGAGAGAGGAAATATCTTTCAGGAAAATATGCATTTGAAACTCCTCAGTCCCATATTTTTTAGCCTAGGTCAGTTTGCATTTTCTCCCTGATAATTATTCTGTCTAGCTACAGGAGAAATGACTTTGGAAATTTGTTACCTAATAGCCAGTTCAGATGAATGTCAGTATTACAGTTGTCTTCGACTATTTGCTATTGCTACTGCAGAGTAAGATTTTACTGTTTACTTTTCTGTGTAGGCTTTTTCCTATTGTTTTTGAATTATAGCTGGTTTGAAGAGTTTCTCCTTTTAAGAGAGAGAGATATTTATTGAAAATTAAGTACACATTTTTAGAAATTTGAAGTGGTAGAGATTGTCATGCATTGTGGCTCTGAGTCTTTTTTTTTTTTACTAAGTTTTTTAGGAGTTTTGTTAAATTTATTTAATTCTGTTAAAAGCTATCATTTCTATATTGGGATCAGTCTTACAAATTGTTGCATTGTTTTCTTTGTCTCCAGGAGATGTTAAATCTCTCCGTTCTGTCATTAATCCTCATATATCCAGGTATGTCATGCTAGCTTACTTTTTGGATGTAACTGGCAGTCAGAACAATTGATGTGATGAAAGGTCACAGGTTGTTGCTATGCCCATCACATCTGTCGTTCATGCACATGTTCTAAGGTAAAGTTAGAACTTTCTTAATCTTACCCTTCTGACATTTCAATACAGAACGGTTATTGGTGTCGGAAGGATTTTGGACTGTCTCTTGTTTACATCATCAGAACCAAAAACTGGGCTTTTAGGGAAGTTCCAAATCCATGGTGGGAGCTGAACAAGGAGAGATGGATGTCTTGGGACCGCTGCTGTGGGCAGGGCTGTATGCTTTGTGTTCATGGGAGCGCTCAGCTGTGTTAGGTGAGGGCATTAGGAATGAGGTAATTAGGGGCTGAGCTGCTGAAGAATTAGCTTGGGGCTGAAGTTCCCTTGGAAGACTACTTCTGCCCTGAGGGCGAATTCAGTTAGCATTTATGGTGACTATGGGGTCTGAGCACAAGCCTGTCATGCGCAGAGCTAGCAAAGCCGTTTTCGAAGCTGCTGGCAAGGTACTTCAGAAAGGAAGACTTGGCTGAACAGAATGAAGAACAACTTCATAGCAACTTGGATGTGGTATTTAGGGCATAAAGGATATGTACGCAATGGATTGTTTCAAGCGCCAGGGGCTAGGGATTGGGGTGGATGAGAGGGTGGAGGGCCTGCTTGTGGCTGTGGGGAGGGTGGGTGGGTGGGTGAGGATGAAGCCAAGAAGTGTCCTTCCCCTCAAGTGAAGTGTGGAAACTTGTTCCAGAGCTCTTGAGTACTGCTGATCTGAAGAAAATCCACCTTTTCAATACTATTGTACTTCAGCATCAGAATGTACCCTGTCAGAGGAAAAGAACAACAGAGGAAAAATCTTATTCATCTCTTATACTACTCTCAGTGAATATTAAATTTTTTATACAAATACCAGTATCACTGAATAAAAAATACTTCAGTAAGAGCAAAGTTTTTGCTTTATGCAGGATCCGAAACATTGGCATTATGGCCCACATTGATGCAGGGAAAACTACGACAACAGAGAGAATGCTGTATTATTCTGGATACATAAGAACGCTTGGAGGTTAGAACTAATTTTTGTATTCCAGTATGTTTGAGAGATTTAATAGCATACAGTAACATGCAATGCAGTTGGAGGTCGCTGGTGGAACGCTTAGCATAGGAGCCAGTTGTTCCAAAGTTGTGCTGCAAGATAATGAAATTTTAATGCACATTCCATTATGTTTTAAGGCAGTTGTACTTTGAGAAATCATGGGTTCATATTTTTCTTTCAGTGCATTGATTTGCTTAATATTTAATTAGAGGTTCTCCTTGTTTTGCTTGTGGCTCATTGGCTATTCTGGTAAAGCTGTTCCGTCAGTTCTCTTTTGACCTGTAAAGAAACCAGATTTACAAAAAGTAACCATTTCTTTTGAAAGCCATAGCATGGGAAGAATTCTTTGCTTCAACAATTCTCACAGAATTCTTCAAGACGGAAAGGATCACAGCAGCCTCCATTTATGCTACCTTTTGATCTTTTATATTTAGTTCCCTGTTCTCTGCTGTGTGTGAGAATGGTAGAAGATGTGCTTGGCTTGTGGAGCGGTTGAACTTGGTGGCCCGATTATTTAAAAATGTGGAACTGCTTCTCTTTTTATTAAAAATAATTTTTAAAAAACACAAACAAAACCCAACCTCGTACTTGTTTGTTTGTGGTTTTTTATGTTTTTTTTTTCTAATTTTTAAAATGGCAGTCAATGTTCCATACAGTGAGTGCAGCCAGGCTTTTTAAAACTGTAGTTTGTTCGTGATTTTGGACTTTGCTTTAGTTTTTAATTTTCTCACGGCGTTACTAGGATTAAGAACAACAAAAAGGTTGTTGGAATTGCTTGTCTTTGACTTACAGAACATTTGTTCCCTGGAAAGGGAGCCTGGGTAAATTAGCTGACATTGCCATTTTCTGAAAAAGGCCAGTTGTCATAGGTTATACATCTATAAAATGAAAAGTATTTCCAAATCTCTCTCAACACCTGTATTCCAAGACAATTTCAGCTTTTGAATTATTTACCTATGCAACTGTAATCCTGCTCCCTGTGCACAGATGTTGATGATGGGGACACAGTGACAGATTTTATGGTACAGGAGCGAGAACGTGGTATTACCATTCAGTCTGCTGCTGTTACGTTTGACTGGAAGGACTACAGAATCAATCTGATTGACACTCCAGGTACTACGCTTTAGCAGTGCTCACATTATTATGGGACAGTAGATGAGGTGGAGTGTGGTAGAATTTAAGTCTTGCTTTTAAATGTGGTGCAATATTTATTTGGTTTAATTGTGGCAGTAAAAAGCCCTATACTGAGTTCTCTTCAGCTTTGGCTAATTATTGTTTGCAGGTCCCTAATCTAGCTTGTGTTACGTGAACTCAAACTGTCAATGTTAAATTGCTCTCAGTTCTGGGATTGCAGTGTAATGATCTTTTGTGTTTCAAGAACTGATGGTGTATTGCTCTGCAAGCAAAGACAAGGTTGTTTTGACATGATTTAAAAATAAAATAAAATAAAATTGTAATGACCTGTTGATGTTGCCTGTTTGAATTATGATGATATAAAAGGAAGGTTGTTTTTTAGGTCACGTGGACTTTACAGTGGAAGTGGCTTTTTCTGTCTAATGACTTAAATCAGACTGAAATAATAATACAGAGATGTTGCTCTGTATTATCTCTTTTGATGCTTTGATCAAAACTCAGCGTCAAGAAGCTGAACATTTAATTTCAAGTCCTGTATTGTACAGGAATTTCCATGGTAATAAGGGGCAAATAACTGAGATTCCTATTAAACTCTGAGTTTTTTTAGTTGTTCTGTTGCTGCCCTTTACAAACATTGATTGAGATGAATGCTTCTGGCTAGCTCCACCAGTGAAAAGAAATGAATAGCTGTTCATTTCTCATTCTCGGGTTTCCTGCAGAAAATGAGTAATTTTTCAGCCAGAATTTCTCCCTCCCCAATGGTCTGTTTAACATGCTGTATTAGGCATAGTGTAGAAAAGACGGAGGCAGGCTGGAATTTGGCTTTATAGCACTTTATAGTTTGAGTAGTTCAGTCCTATAGAAAAGTTACGTGTTGTGAAATCACTGTGTTCCATGGGATATACTTTTTTACTAGATGAGGGATGAGAGAACTCTTGATCAGTGTGAGTCACATTATTTAATTTGCTATTGGAAAGCATTTAGGTACCATCGTATATAAACTGAACTGAATAACAGCCCTCAGCCCCAAAACCAAAACAATTAGATCTGCTTGTGGTTTTGGTTTTTTTTCCCAAAACTGTATAGAAAATTCTTGCATTATTTCCATGTGTTGGTAAGAGACTACTTCTGAATCTGAACTGATTTTCATATATACCTGTTTTAACTTTCCAATGAAAATGCAGTCATGAATTGTACATGTACGATTACTAGCAACACAACTGGTGTTGCTAGTAGTGTGTTCAACTAGTGTGCAACTAGTACACAAATTACTAGCAAAACCACAGTAATTTCTAGTGTTTTATTTGTAGCCACAGAAATGCTTGCTTGTGTATGCTTAAGTATCTTAGCAATAAAGTCTTAAGTCTCTACTGGGTTTTTTTCCATATATATCCCCAGTCACAGAATTGTCAGAGTTGGAAGGGACCTCTAGAGATCATCTAGTCCAACTCCCCCACTAAAGCAGGAGTGCCTAGAGCACATTACTCAGGACTGCATCCCAGGCGGGTCTTGAAAATCTCCAGAGAAGGGGACTCCAGAACCTCCCTGGGCAGCCTGTTCCAGTGCTGTAATGCTTAGTTTCTCTCTGTGTTCCTTTGCCCATATACTTGTGTGCCCTTTGTTAAGGATGGGGAATGATGACAGCTGAGAGATGAGATATAGCTGCTTGTGGAGTTCCTCTGTGCTGCTAGATACAGGATTGTCACAATGCACCCAGCACAGTTCCCTTCTGTACCCTGAACTCGGTCCCTCAGTGGTGTTGGGGAGTCTCTATTTCGGCTACTGGCACTACTGTTTCCATTTTGTCTTTTGCTTTAGGCCCAGACTCTGACAGTGTGGAGACAAGCGGACAAACATCAAATACCACGAATTTGCTTTTTGAACAAGATGGACAAGAACAGGGCAAGGTATTTAGACAGTTACTTTAATCGTTGCTAAAAAACCTCATAAGAGAATGTATGTAATCAACGTTTTTCTGTTAAGCATAGTTCAAGCCAACTATGTTAGTACTTACTATATACATCTTTGATTATGCACATGCATATTCTTCTGTAATTGTTGGAGTAATTTTTGCCGTAAATAGGGAAAAGTAAACTTATTTTACTATATCATTACGTTTTGTCTAACTTAGTATCTGTTGTTTTAATATAGTTTTACATATGCTGTTGAGAGCATCAAACAGAAGTTGAAGGCTAAACCGTTGCTTTTGCAGGTAAGCTTAGAAATTAAATGTTCATTTGCTTTCTTTCAAATGGTACTTATTTCTTAATTTTTTGCAGTTGTCTAAAATGTCCATTCTATTTGCAGTTGCCCATTGGGGAAGCCAAGACCTTCAGAGGACTGGTTGATGTTGTGACTAAGGAACAAATGATTTGGAAACCTACTTCTGATTTGGATGATGGAAAAAATTTTGAGCAAAAGCTACTGCTGAAGG
>KZ505970.1:29135-81936 GCA_002844005.1 Limosa lapponica baueri
GGTTCGACAAGACCAAGTGCCGGGTCCTGCACTGGGGTCACAACAACCCCATGAGTGCTACAGGCTTGGGGAAGAGTGGCTGCAGAGCTGCCTGGCAGAAAGGGACCTGGGGGTGTTGGTTGACAGCCTGCTGAGTATGAGCCAGTGGTGTGCCCAGGTGGCCAAGAAGGCCAACAGCATCCTGGTGTGTATAAGAAATAGTGTGGCCAGTAGGACTAGGGGAGTGATAGTCCCCTGGTACTCGGCACTGGTGAGGCCCCACCTCAAGTACTGGGTCCAGTTTTGGGCCCCTCACGACAAGAAAGACATAGAGCTCCTGGAGGGGGTCCAGAGAAGAGCAGTGAAGCTGGTGAACAGTCTCAAGCACAAGTCTTATGATGAGGGAGCTGGGGTTGTTTAGCTTGGAGAAAAGGAGGCTCGAGGGGAGGCCTTAAGGCTCTCTGCAGCTAAGGTGTGGAGAGGTGGAGGTCGGTCTCTTCTCCCAAGAAACAGGTGATAGGACAAGAGGAAACGGCCTCAAGTTGCACCAGGCAAGGTTTATATTGGATAGTAGGAAAAATTTAATCACAGAAGGGATTATTAAGCATTGGGTCAGGCTGCCCAGGGAAGTGGTTGAGTCACCATCCCCAGAGGTATTTAAAGGACATGTAGATATGGTGCTTATGGACATGGTTTAGTGGTGCACTTGGCAGGGCTAGGTTAATGGTTGGACTTGATGATCTTAAAGGTCTTTTCCAACCAAAATGATTCTATGATTCTATGACTCTTTTTGGAAATAGGTACTTTCAACTCTGTATCTTCATCCAACAAAGCTGAGCTTGCCTGGGGGCGAAGGGGAGGAAGGACAAGTACCAGTGTAGTGTGATGGAATGGAGCAAGGTAGAAGGCAGATTTGGAGTAGGATGTTTGTGGGCGGAGCAGTCTCAGCTGTGAGTTTAATCATTCTGTAGCTGCTTTCCTCAGCAGTTAAGGTAATGGGGAATGAGAAAAAAATAAATTGCATCTGAACCTTTTCACGTTGAACTCATCTTAAAATATTTAGGCAAATCAGTTACAAATTAGTTGACAATTTTTGTTATCTGTAAGCAGGTAGCAGTACTTTTTATTGGCCTGATGAAGCACTTACAGGTCCATTCTGTCTTCACAGGAGTACAAAATACCACTCTGAAAACAGCATTTTTAATGTTTAAATCAAAGCAGTCTGTAGCATGCAGTTAACTTGTTGGAGAGAATTAGAAGTTGCAAGTTGCTTGTAATTTGAGTTGACTATTTGCCAAAATCTGTGCTTCTTCAGCGTCCTTTTGATTCCTTCCAAGAATAAGATTTGACCTTATGAGGAAAGTGAAGACATTCCTTGTGATTCTCAAATTACTGAAATCTCTTTAGATGTAATGTTTGATATTTATGTACAGACTTGGATAGCGCATTGAGCTGCCTTCAGCGTGAAGATCCAAGTTTAAAAGTGAAGCTAGATCCTGACACAGGACAAGTAAGATGAATCTTCTATTGCTCACCTTATAACCAGGCTTTACTTAAGAACTGTCAAGACCACCCTTTGGTTAGTTCATTTGCATATTGAAATTTTCTTGAATAAAAAGGACTGTCTAAATGTATGTATCTTGTAAGTATGAAGTTCTGTGCATCAAACTAAAATGGAGCCTTGTGCACTTGTGCTTTACAGAGCAGAGGAAGTCATCCTGTGATCTGCGTGTTTTTGACAGTTTTGTATTAAAAAAGTTTGAATTACATCATAGACTTTAAGGTAAAGTGAGATGACCTTTTTTACAGTGGTCACAGTAGTGGTAATTACCCTCTCACTTACCTGGTATTTATGTCAGATGACCTAAAGCAGTCCTGTTTTCTTTCTAGGCTCCTTAGAATTTGAAGTATTTCTAAGAGGCTATTAACAGCATGCAAGTCCTTGCTTCAGCAGTTTGTATTGAAACCTGAGTTTTGCATGTTTCTCCTGTTCTCTCTTAACTCTTTTCTTAATAGACTATTCTTTGTGGCATGGGAGAGCTACACATAGAGATCATTCATGATCGAATCAAACGTGAATATGGAATTGAGACTTATTTGGGACCTCTTCAAATAGCATACAGAGAAACCATCATAAATGCTTCCCAAGCTACAGGTAAAATGAGTGAATGGAAGGAACATCCTGTTTCTGGTCTTGTAGCTTGATTTACTTTAAATGACCTTATGAGTAACTTTCAGATTAATTTTATGTATGAAGTGGTTGTTTTTTTCCAAATGGTTGTTTTGCTTTTTCCCCCCTCACCCCACAGATACATTGGACAAAACAGTAGGAGATAAACGACACTTAGTAACTGCAGAGTTAGAGGTGAGGCCCAGGTTAGGAGAGAGAGCAACGACAAAACCCGTCATCGAGTACGCTGCAAGCGTCATTGAAGGGCTACCCAAAGAACTCCAAGGAGCTATAGAAAATGGAATCACAAATTCATGCATTCAAGGTAAAGAAGTGCTATGACAGCTATACTGGTCCAACATTTCTGTGAGAAGCAATTTAGTATGTTTCTAGGGGGGAAGACTCCTTGGTAGCTTAAAAACTAAAACCTGGTACATACTAACAGTAGATGAAAAGGAGAATTCTGAAATTTCCATAACTACAAAAATTGACAAACACTCCTTTCCCTATGCCAGGAATGGAAGTCAGCATGCCTTTGGTTTTAAGGTCAATTTCTTCTCGGTCACTCGACAGTGTGCTTGGGATTCTTTTGGTTTGTTTTTTTTATAAGAGATAAGGTGTTTACCTGATGACATCACATAAACCACAGTGGTGCGGCAGAAAGAGGTTTGGAGGCCAGCATGTACATACCACACTTACATTAAAGTTCCTTATTTATTTTTGTATTTTAAATTAGGTTAAATCAATTAAAGTGTATAATAAAAAGCCTTACATAATTGAAAAGTTGAGGCTTTCTGAAGGATTTAAAACATCCTTTACATTTTATTAAAAATAGGAAGTATTCAGTAACTTGTGGCCAAAGAAGTCTTCCTTACAGTCAAATTAGCAGGCAGTGCATTGATAAAAGAGGATTACTCTAGAAGCACTAGCATGAGGTGATTTTTCCATGTTGCTTTGTTGAGTTGGAAAGCGTCTCTCATCTCTGGCTGTGGAATGAGTGTCAACTGTGTGCTTTCTTCATGCTCCTTGACGGCATTTCAGAACTCCAGCCTAAAATTCATGCCATTAAGTGCTTAAGTAGATCTGGCAATGTTCTTTGTAGGAAAAAAGCTATGTGTTTTTTCTCACATGAGGTTCATGCCTCCAGTCTGGTCTAATACAGTTTCTGGTCTGGTTGAGAGTCCTGGGTTTGAGTGAAGTAACTTAGCTAGGACACAGCGTCATTTGTTGCTCATGGAATTGAGTTAACCCTGCAGTTCCGGTAGTGGGTTAGTATCAGGCTTTGAGGTGGTAACATCGTGTTGAAAAGGAAAATACAGAAGATATTCTGGCTCCTGGGTAAACAGAATCTTTCACTGCTTTTTCAAATGAGGTCTTGTTTCAATAGACAAGCTTTAGATACTATAATGTATTAAAAAATAACTTCATTTTTGGGAACAGTTGTATGGATGAGCACACTCGGACACTTCTGGTTCTGAAAATTATGTATGCTTTTGGTAGAGTAAGAAAGTATGACTGCCAGAAGAGACAAAGCTAGGTAATGACAAAATCACAAAATGAGAAACAAAATGAGTCATGCCTCTGCGGGCAGGAAGGGAAAGGAGAAGGGAAGGAGTAAAGTGAGAAGTTCCAAATTCATTCTGAAACTCTTTTTGCATGTGTCTTAATGTTCTGAAAAACAAATGTGCTTTTTTCTTTCTCTCTTTTTTTTTTTTTTTTTAAGGGCCCTTGCTTGGATTCCCAGTTCAGGGTATAGATGTGACAGTACAATCACTGACAGTGCATCCTGACACCTCCCACACGATGGTATCAGCCTGTGTCTCCCGTTGCATGCAAAAGGTACAGTGAAACCGTAAGGTGGTGTAGACCACAGCAGCATGATACACTACGGGGAAAATATATGCGTTTTGATATCTGGTAACTGTTCTTCTCTGGCAGAACAGAGAAGAACAGAGTTTCCCCCCTCGCTGGGGACTTAATAGCTTTTGGGAGTAGAAAATTTGAGAGGCGGTGTTAGCTTGAGTTACAGAAGTACTTATTATGTCAGTGTTCAAAAAAAAGTCAACATAACTGTCATTCCCTTCCATTTAGGCTTTGAAAAAAGCTGGTATACAAATACTGGAGCCCTTGATGAACCTAGAGATCACAGTAAGTGAAGATCATCTCAGTGCAGCACTCGCTGACCTTGCACAGCGGAGAGGTAGTATTCAAGAAATCCAGAGTCGTCAAGATAACAGAGTTGTGGTTGCTTCTGTTCCACTAGCAGAAATGATGGTATGTGATTATCTAATTAATGGTAAAAAGCAAATCTGATCTTTTTTTTATATGCTGAAAAATAATCAGGCTTCAGTTCACTTCTCCTGTTGTTGTGGATGGATAAACTTGGAAATGGATTTTTTTTATTATATTTTAATTACTGAAGGTCTGAAGCAAGTTCCCACGAATCTAGTGGGCACTAGTAGTGTTTTTGTGCCTGATTCAGATTGTTAAACCAGCAAGTTTACAACTGTAAATCAGAAAAGTAGTAAGTACTACTGAAACAGGTTTCGCAGAGAATAGTTTTTTTAAAAGTATATTATCAGGTTGACTCATGCATCTTTTGCACTTTTAATACAGCAACATTAAATATTATTACAGTAATAATATTTTTAGTGTGTTGCCATACACTTCTGACTCTCTCTGTGACCTAAGCGGCGTATCTTCCTTTTGTCCTAACTTGAGTGACCTTTGTTCTCCATTTGTCCAGGGCTACTCAACAGTTTTGCGTTCTCTAACATCAGGCTCAGCAACCTTCACTTTGGAGCTTGCCAGTTACCAAGCCCTGAACAGTCAAGAGCAAAATGCGCTTCTTCAGAGGAGGATGGGGTTGGTGTGATTGCTTTACTCTGTAGAACAATAAAGATATATTTCTTACCCTCCCTGTTAAATGTTTTCAGGAGCCTGTTTATGTACACCAGTACGTTCTTCTGGGACCAACTGGTTGTGGTAAATGAGGAATTAGCAGCTGTATGAGCAGATGGTGCTTTTAACTGCCCAGGGGAAGGTTCAATAGATGATTGTGTTCTTCTGGCAAAGCCTGGTAATTGCAAAGCAGCTGAACCAGAGATGCAACCACAATCTGCTGCCTGTGAAATCTTATCGTACAGATCTCTGCAATGAGAACTGATTTTAAATCCTCTTTGTAGAAATGAGCACCAATGTGCGATTAGCAGTTTCTACTTCAGTAAGCAAAGTTTGTGGTGTTTACGTCAATAAATGAAATAACTTTACAGTTCTGACAGTCTGTATCTTGATTTGTTTTCAGCTGAATAAAAAAACCATGGTTAGTAAACATTTTAAATGGAAAAACTAACTGTAAAAGCATTACTTCCTGCATTGTTAGAAACCAGTTTGAACCAGAGTTCAGGACTGGCTGTAACTTCTACCCAAGTTTGCTTTAGCAATTAAGCAGAATGGATGCTTCTGCAGTATGAGTAAGATCTGTACAAAAAATACGACAGTGAACCCTGCCCACTACTTTGGAGTATGTTGAGGGAGTATTTTTTTTTTGACCTTTAGGAATGGGCGATTTAAGTTGTAATGGTTCTGACTTGCTATGTGTTACAAGTCAGTTCTGATTTGCAATTTGGTTACATAGAAAAGTGGCAAATTATAAGATACACTGAAATAAAAAACCAGTTTGCTCTTTCTTTAAATAGTGCTTTTATTTTTCTTTAACTTCAGAATGTGACAAAACTGGAGTTGGTAACTCTGGTTTCAAGTTTCAGTATTTCACAGTGAAGTATCCCCATTTCTAATGAAATCATTTTTACTCCAAGAAGAACATAAAATAATTTTATTTTAGAAGTGAAAATTTTAAGCCTTGGTTCAGAAATTTAAACTGCATGTACATACATTCATACCCCAGAGGCACTTGAGGTTGTTGACTAGAAATCTTTGCAGCAGTTACTGCCCTCTTGCTTCATGGGCGCAGTATCCAGTAAACACAGGTTCAGCTGCTATGCCACGGCTGTTAAAATAAAGTGGAATGCGCATAATTAAACACCTGGCTGGTTATATAGGCAGGAAGAGAGATACAGCACTCTCTTTTAAACTTTGTGTAAACAAAACTACTTCCAAGAAATAACAGATCAGGGAGTGAAAGAGGGCCCTATTCTACAGTTCATTACACTTCAGTTAAGTACAGTTCTCTGTTTCAATAAGATATACCAGAATACTAGAAAACAGGTTGAAAAGCTTAAATTCAGGGTCTAAGTGTCTTGATGTTCTGCAAAATCTATTGCTTTTATTGAAAAGAGGTCATAAGAATATGAAAATATGAATCAGTTGACATTTGCACACCCACCCCCCCCAAATGTTTCCTTCATACACAGCTCTATGTCATTTTAATTAATTTTTTTTTGGGGGGGGGGGGGGCAGTTTTACTAAATAGAGGACTTTTTCTATCGATGCTAACATAAGTTACTCTCATGTGGCTTTAAAAACAAAAAAAAAAGCCTTTAGCTTATGATGGTGCAGTAAGATAGTCTAAAAAGATATTTCAGAGTTAAAGCAGTTGTAGCCAAAATTTTGCTTCCTGGATATTTAAGAGCTAGATAGTACTGTTACAGTGATTTGTAGGATAATACATAATGGTATTTAAACTGAACTTATGAGCTGCAGTGGAAGAAACTGAATAATGAAATAGCTCAGGTGAACTATTGCTTTCCCCTAAGCAAGACCTGCTGTTAGTAAAAGACAGGGTTGTTTTCTAGGTCTCTGGAATATATGCCCACCTTTTTGTTTCCCTTCTCCCATTGCTGTTTCTCTGCAATTTGGGCTGCTGTATCTTACAGAAAGCTGAGTTTAGACGGAAGAGCTGCTGCTGCTTTCATGGTACTAATTCAAGAGCAGGGGCCTTTCCCTTCTGTAAGTGGAGCTACTGTTATGCCAGTGACCCTGACCTAACTGCTACGAAGTTCTACCTGCCTCTTCCCTCACTCCCTGGTACCCAGCCAGAGCTCTTTGTTCTACTTGGAAAGGCTCCTTGGCCTGCTACAACTGCCATGGTCTGTATACACCATGTATAAAAATGTTAGTAGCAACATAGACTTTTGTCCAGGCTCTAAAACTCTGCAATAGTCTGACTGATTAAATCAGCTCTTTTGAGTTCACGCAATGCTAAGGAAGCCCCGTATATGTGAAAGTCAACAGAACTGCAACTCCAAGGAATGCTCATTTCATCAGTGGAAAGGGAATGGGTTCTCTCATGTCTTTTTGGTTCACAGCCTATATAAAAGGAATAAATTTTCAGGAGTACATGTCCTTTTATTAAGGTAGTCTTGTTTATAACAGGAATTTTTCACCATAAGTTTATATGCCAGCAAAGCAGTTTTAGCACCAGAAAGTAGTTCAAGGAAGAAATGTGCAGCAAGTACAGAGAGTAGTCCTTAGTCTGACCCTGCGTTCTGCATCTCTCATGCAAACACTACCAGGGCAGCCACAGTTACCTGGATAAGCTCCCTCTGCAGCATTACAAGTGCCAACGTTAAGGAAGAAGATGGAGATGTGGAATAGTTAACCAGTTCCAGGAATAGCATGGCTTAGTTCACTGTAAAACCCTAATCCTAGAGGTACAGCCACTGTACACTTCACTGTTCAGTGTTTTCTGAGCCCCATCAAGAGATGCACCATCCTCTCAAGTGATAAGACATAAGTTTTTAAAGCCCTTTAACAATGTTTTTAACATTTATTTATTAGCTCTCTCTTAATATATCTATTTTTCTCATGACTGAGGGAGATAACGCAATTTACATATAGCTATTTTCCTATAGCATTATTTTAAACCAGCTTGAAATAAACCAAACAAGTCAAAATTTATGAATCTTTCACTCAGAACTTGATTAATTAAAGAGGTACTTTATACTACATGAGAAACCAACATAAACCCGGACATAACATACTATAAGCTGAAAGTCAGTGATTCCACCAGATAATCATGCTAAGACGTCTACAGAAACATGACCGGATTGCTCAAGTGCTGAGTCTAACTGCCGTTGTATGTTATTCTCTAAAAAGCTGATTTGTATCTACCTCAAAATACTTCTTCACGCTGTTGGGATTTTCAATGACTTGTAAACTTTTGTAGAGGAATTAAATCGCATGTTGCATAGTCCAGCTCCGCTGCAGTATTTGAAAGTACCTAAAAGGCTCTCTGACTGTATACTTTTAAAAGTGGAGTCAACTTGGACTTAAGACCTAGAAACCACTGATTTCTAAAACTGTGAATATATAAAGACAGCACTAGCAACAGTTAACCAGTAATTTGTCTAGATACTTTTCAGGAAAGAACTGCAGAGAAAAACAGGCTACGAACTGATTTTGTTTACAGTTGTCATAAATTAATTAAAATTCATCAGGGACTCCTGACCCACGCCTTTCAGTGCCTACATTAAGGCAATACCTGAAAGAATAGCTCACTCAAGGTCTCTGCTCATGCAAATAGCTCCACTTGATGGCCTGCTGTGGGGCTTTAATTATTATTTACAATAAATAAATAACAACTTTTTTTTAAAAGTCTGCTTTTTCTCCTGTCTGTGTACTCCTCCCACATACCCTTTAATACCTTTTTTTGTCTGAAATAAGTCAATCATGGTGTTGGTTTTTCCCTTAGAGGAAAGAAAGTTCTAGTATTTCACTGGAGAAAGTTAATGAGTTCTGAAAATTTTAGTTGCAAAACTGTCTAGAGCTCCTGCCTTAGTGTATCTGTTCTTCCTCTTCTGTGGATACAAAACCACATGGGATGACATTCATGCAGTCAGATTAGATTGCTGCTGGCTCCCCTCCCTTCCTTTCCAGGCCTGCACTTGAGCTCCATTGGTTGTAAGGCAGGAGAACCAAGCTTTGCTACACCTACTAGTCTTACCGGAGCATGCGGCATCGGTGATTAGTCAGTCTTTCATAGGCATCCTGCAAGTTGGTCACATTTCTGCTGCTCCAGAGTCTTTCCCCTACAGCACTTGCTCGAGGCCTGTAACGATACACTGAGTTTTAGAGTAGGTATTATCTATAAACAGAATGGAATAAAGTTTTTAATACCAAGTTTTATATATCCAGAAGCATAAATTTTTACTGCAGCTCAGGCTCAGCACAGAGCACTGTAACCAATAACATACAGTCCTGTTGGATTAATTCATGCTCCATGTAGCTGGCTTTCTAAAATCTAAAGATAAAGCAGTTCATACCATAATCTTGGTGTGAGGTTAGTTGCATCCACAAATTCCCCCCACAGGCAGGCTTCTCCACCTATTAAAAGCTTTTTCTGTTTTTCAGATCCTGAAGTCAAAGCAGAAAGTTAGAATTTCTATTTGCCCAGAAGATGGGCATGTATCTACAATTTCATTTTCCAATACTGAGAGAGGACTGATGTTCAGTTGTTTATCATATAAAATATCTACCCTGAGCACCAACTTAACATTTTGGTAGTCTTGTTACTGAAGGTGAGAACAAGCAGACTATTTGCCCAGAAAACCTGTTTCCCTTCTCTGTCAGAAAGGATTTTGCCTTTTATCCTCTGAAAGACATTCCTCAGCATTCTGACATTCTTCAGAGATTTCAGCCCTGATTGAAACTGTTCATTCTATCACACACAGAACATTCCTTGAAAAAGCTATGAAGTTGGGTGTTCTCCCTGATCAGCTCTGAGAGCTACCTTGCCCAAAATGAAAACCCCAGGGAAAGAATAATTGTGTATCAACTTCAGCCAGAGAGAGAAAACATCTTTTTCTAGAAGAGTCTAACACTCTAGAAGCTTGCTAACATATGAATTCAATGTCTGTCTACCAACAGCCATTTTGCACAACTCTGGCCCTAATGCACGATGCATCTGTCCACCTAGTCCAGCATCCTCTCTCACACAAGCACCAGTGCCAGATGCTTGAGGAAGGTAACACTTTTCCCTGTAAGAAGTGGAAACTTGTGTATTTATTTGAGAATTGTCCAGAGTTCTAGCAGACATTAAAGTCCTTTGATTACAGCCTGTCTGATCATAGTGACTGCACGACCACTCTAAACAGCCTTATTGTTTCCATTTACGCCTTACTATGAATCAAAGACTTTCATGCACAAAACACACGTGTAAGAAAAGTAACAAACCAGGGAAGTTAAGCGGTTCAACGCTGTAGTACTTCTTCCAGTCTTGCCCATAGCTAATGTAGTCTAAGTACCAGGGAGCTGACAAGATAGCAGTGAACCCAGCTCCAGTGACACTGCTCAGTTCATGAGCATAGTTGTTTCCTATCCACACTTGAACTACAGTGTCTGGTTTCAGCTAAAAGGAGAGAAAAACAAACAAAACCGCAAAACATTAGAGGCAATCTTAATTGGTGTTACCAGGAAAAAAGGATAATGGATTTCAAAACTGGGTATTGTGTTACAAAAAGCAAAGTTTTGGAAGCTACCTCTTGTTAGTTCCACCTCCCCCACACTCTAAAGCTGATTAGCTCTTTGTTGGTTTTAAACAGAGTTTGCACTAGAATGAAGCCTAGGTTATACTACAAACAGTTAATGCCCTAAGAGGGTTCCTACATGCACTAGTTATCTCACCAGCTCTGAAAAGCTAAGCACCAGCTGGTGCGTTACTAGACCAGATACAGAGTTATATGAGGAAAAAAAAAAACACACAACATGGAAACTCAGAAACCTCCCTACCCTTTACTCAAGATGCTCTAAAGTCTATTATATTATCTGTGTTCTTTAGAAAGCACTTCAATGCTGGTGTCCCTGTTCCACCTATTTTACACATTCAATAAATGATAATTTCAAGGCAAGCCCCACACCTGGGGACACCTGCTAAAGTCAGCAGACTTGCTTTAACTCTTAAGAGACACAAGCACAACTACTTCAGAGTCTACTATAGCCTTCCACAATATTCTGCTGTTACACAAGAGTATCTTACTTATTTTCCAATCTTACCTGTGCTTTGTTATCAAACACTTCTTGCCAGACCACATATCCTTTGTTATTGGAGGAAACAATGTCCAAAATCCTAGAATTTAGAAATAAGTTCATGTTTGTGAACTTCAATGAGGTCAGTACAGGCACACTGTTTTCTACCCTGAGGCACATCAGGCCTTTCCCAGCACCGCACAGGGGACCAAGAAAAAACATTTTTTTCTGAGGCCTTCGGTGCTCTGCCTCAAAGAGGATGCTCTCCCATGTGTAAGGATATGCACATGCAGTAACACAAACTGATGTTCAGATCTACCAGCAACTCATACAGGTGTCTAAATCCATGTTTTTTAAGAATAAGAGAAATAAATGGCTGCAAAAACCTTAGGACTTTTCCTCCCCACCCAGTGTGTTGACATTACAGCAGTTACCTGGTCTAAGCTACCCACCACATTCAGAGTGTGTGTAGAACTAGCCTGAATGTCTTGTTTTGTCCCATAATTTAAAAATGTGAACTTTACATTATTAAAATAAAAGAAAGTGGGCAGTCCCCATACATGGCAATTTTTGAAAACATTATTATATATAATATAACCTAATTATATATATATTATATATAACATATATTAATGTTTTATATTATATAACATTGTATTAGGTTATAAGCTAACCTAAATCAGCTCCAGTATCTGCACCTCAACACCACCCTCAGACAGTGACTGTGAAAAGCTGAGCAGGAATTAAAACACCAACATACTTCTGAATATAGTAAGATTCCAGTTTAGCATAGTCAATGCCAAATCCTTGCTGCTTCATGAACTCTCTCACGTCAGGGTTAGATTTCCTTAAATAATAACAACAAAATAAGTTAGAAGGAAAAAAAAAATTTTGTTACGTTTTAAACCAGGTTTCTCAACCATTTCCACCTATGCCCAGCAGACTAGCTGATGCCTCAGGCATGCCATAGCCTAGAACACACAACAGGGTAGAAGCAGCAGGCTAAGACGATTTAGGTATTTTGAAACAGTTTCATCCTGATTTGAAATAAAGCCAACAGTCCTACTTCTCTGTTAGAACTACTGGAGTCCCTGTTCTGAAGTAGTCTCTGGCAGGCTGCCTCAAGCTCCTAAGAGCTCTGGGGTTCCTGGCTTCTCTGTGACTTTGCAGGAAGGTTGCAAGCAGGTCTGGAAACTGAGCACCATAATAAGAGGGGATTTGCAGGAGTGACATCAAGAATTTGGGAAAATACCCAGAAAGCAAACCAATACTTCTGTGGTAAAGCATTTGTCAGAAATTTTCTTTCTATTTAAAAAATAAAGGAAGTCCTGAGTGTTCAGATTTGATGTTTCAAGAGAACGCGCAGACAATAACTAGATCAATGTGAATACTCATGCAATTAGATCTGCTCCAAATTCTGTAATATTAGTTACTGCAGCAGAGAGACTCCAAAATATTCAAAATCCACAACCAATTGAAAAATTCTACAAGCAGACAGGAGACAGTAGTGTAATACTTAATGTTAGCAGATTTTCTGGAAGGCAGAACTCAATGGAAAGAACTGCTTTTCCTTTAACACCTAAGCATTTAAATGTTAATTATCTTATATAGTACTTTTCTATCATACTAGTTCTCCTTCCTGCCAGGTTAATTTTCCTGAATAAATCCTTTAGAGTACCTGAACATTTGTGAAACTGCTAGTCAAAGCAAAATTCTGCACAACATCACTTGCTTGTTGACGATTACAAACACTCTGCCTGTAAATCATTACAAATGTAGGAGTGGAGATCTTTGGGTTAAGCAATGAAAATTGTCTCATGCAACTGAGTTGCATAATGGATGGATTTAAGCAAGTTTAAGAGGCACCAGTTATTTATTCTTTGAACTGTCACCATACCAACAATTGAAGTCCACTTCATCTCCTCCCAAATGAATGTATGCATCTGGAAATACATTGCTGATCTCTTTGTAGAATTTAGTCATGAAGTCATAAGTTGTATTCAAAATGGGATTTACAGGTCCAAAGGACCCAGTTGGATGTTTTCCACTGTAACAAGGTGTGAGAAGATCTTTTTGACCTAATAGAAACAATTAATAGAGGATATTCAGTTCCATGTTGGTATGCTAACATTAATAGCAGGAAAAGGCAGTTACCCATATTAAAAAGGTTAATATTAATGACTTAAGTATTCATCTAAGCATAATCAAATAGAGGCAGGATGAAATAAAACAACTTGCCCAAGGTTGAAGAACCCTCTAACTGGAAATCAGGAGTCTGGCTTTTAGATTTGTGATTTAACACACACTAATTTATGAAACTGTATTTATGTCACTGTACCTGCAAAACATCTTCTAAATCACTACTTGAATAAAAAAGCTTTAATGGACTTAGAAAGCAAGCCAATTAGAAGGAATCCAAATACAATGAGTGTGCTCTGGAGGCCTCTTTTCTCTTTTTATTACTCGGCTAACACCTAAGTAGGTGGGAGATACATGGCTCAAGGTATATGTCCTACCTTAGCCTGCTAGGTATTTACCTCTACACAAGAAAGGAAGGCCAGACAGACATCAAAACTAAGCACTGCTTCTTGAGTCAAGATATCTAAAGGAACGTGAGCCAGGGTAACAAAATCGGAAAACGTAGATTGGAGATTCCTAAGTCCCAGTTTACTTGGTAAACTGTGGTTGCAGCAGCAGCACCTTTCTGGCTTTGTGCTTCCTACTCTGAGCACTTCCTACTCTGTTTCCCCCAAACAGGGCCCTAGTGGCAGATTGCTTCAACTACCCTCCTTGCATGTCTTAAGACTTCTCCCCAGTATCTTGAATCTGAATGCAAACAAAGCATAGCTACCCAGACTCATAGACAAAGCCACGACTGGCTCCTGTGCATCACATTAAAAAAAGCTATTACACAAGAACGTATAGGAACAGTTGATTTTACGCAAGGGAGCTGAACCATGCTCTTAATATGAACACAGACCACCTCACATGTCACCAGGCAAGCCACTGGCTTTTATTAGTGCTCCATAACAGCAAAGACCACACGAGATGAAGGACTCAGAAAGACTGTTCAGAAAATTCAGGCTTTGCCTTGTTCCTTTCCTCCTCATTTTGAATTAGTGAGAAAGAAACTGAGGAATCTTCCAACACTATGGCCATGTCCTCACAGGATGAGCGCAAGACTTGTCCCATGGCTAAAGCTAAAGCTATGAAGTGCTATAAAAACCTTTACTATTTCCAGTTTGGCCAAAACCATCTTACATTAATTGCAGTGAAATTGCAGTCAGTGCACCCTGAATTAAGGCACAAGGTTCCCTGGTCCTTGAGTACACGTAAACATTACCACCCTCAGGATTCAAGCATTCTCTATCAAGAGAAGTATTATTCTGAAACCCAGAAGACAGAGAGTGAAAAAGCATCCAACTTTGCTGTTTTGTACACCGGCAGACTACCACTTTACTAACAGAAACATTGACAGAACCTTCCCAAAGCAGAAACTTCTACTCTAGAGACAGCAACTCACTATTTCTAGCCGCTGCCTTACTGCTCTAAAATCAAGAATACCAGATGGGGGGGATAACAACAACATGAAGTCAAAGGCAGACAGAATATATTTGTGCCTTTGCACACAAACCCAGTAGGAAGTGTTACTTTTTTCCATTCACTTCAGTTCCTCAAACTCGTAAAGGTCATGGCCCTCACTGAGTCTGCCCCTTGCTTACCTCTTATCAAGGGCCTTTCAAAGCACTTTAAAGGCTGATTTTTAACAAGTTCATTTGCTTGCTACACCCTACTTACCACAATCTTTTAACCATTAATACTTTCTTGGACATACCTTTTCCCCAAGACTGCGTGTGTCCTGGGGTATCGAACTCTGGGATAACTCTAATGCCTCTTAACCGGGCGTACTCGATCACCAGACGGACGTCAGTAGGAGTATAGATGTGGTTATAAGAGTAGGCTCCCTGTAAAGTATTCATGTTTAGAAACAGTTTACAAAACATTATACCAGCAGCTCACAAAATTGGGATTAGAGTGTTGTAATTTAGACTGGAGAGCAGTTTTACAAGTTGGCCTTTTCTGGTTTATCACATGTGCAACTGCATTGACAGTACTTTTAGGCTGACTAGTGGGAGGAAAGAAACCCCCAAATCCACAGAAATTAATCCCTTTTTCCACATTAAGACAAATCTCCTGAGTAGACCAACATTTCCTCCTTAGCTCACAGTTACTGAAGAGAACAGAAAAGCTAGCATCTATTACATCAGATTTTTGGAAGATACATTTTTCAATTCTACTGTACAGAGGTAAGTTAGTTTCCCCCTCCACCTCTGCATTATTAGTTCTGAAACATGCAGCCCTTGTTACATGACATGCAAGACTAATGGAAACAAATCTGCCAAGTCAGAAAGAACAGCGTCTTCTTCCAACACCTCTGCTTGTCAGTTTGGATACAATATTCAATTTCACATCAGGGCGTGTTTGCTTTGTGATTCTGAATTTCAGTGTTATTCCACTCCCACACAGCCAACAAATGTGACAAATGACCCAGACTGCTACAGTTTTGTGAAACAGATGCTTGCCAAAGAGCCAAACTACATAAGAAAAGCATGATGACTCTTCATGATTAATAGCACCTTAAGGTTCTATTTATCTGGTAACAATTCCCACAGCTGAGTTGCTCAAAAAAGATAATGGTAAACAAGAAGCCTTTCAAAAAGAAGGCTATTGAGACAAAGGCCATCTATTTCTCTCCAGCTGTCAATGGGGAATGGAACAGAACTCCACAGCTATTACTAGGAAAAATAATCTGACTGCACCATTTAACATCTACAATTTTTTAATTAAAAAATTCCTCACAGCATCTGCTACGTAATTTTCATGAGGGTCAGTTTAGGCTCTACTTAATTATTTTTAATTATTATAATATAGATATTAGGCTCTACTTAATTATTCATGATTGATTTGACTACCACTCTACCATGACTGAGCAAGAACCTCATGATGGCTTTCATTAATTAGCAAAACCTGCTGTGAATCAGGAAATAAAGAGATACATTGCATTGTATTTGTTTTAGAAAACAACCTCTCACTTCAGGACTTCTTAAAGACATGTTGTGTATTGTAAAGTTAACTAGTTCTCAGAAAGGGCAAAAGTACTACTGAAGTGGTTCCAAAACTAGAGCAGGCAAGAAAATCTCCTACATTCCTTTGAGTGGCAGGAAGTCTACCTGCTAAACTAACCAACAGAAATCCAAGCACTGTTCAACAGATTATTTGCACACTGTAAGTGCCTGAAGGCCTGGAAATACCGAGGATCACTGTCAGCAGCAAACTTGCACAGAAGAGTTAGGAAGGTCATTTACTGTGCATCCTCCAAAGAACGCTCAAACACGGTCCACACAGACACTCAGGTAGGATCCTAAATGTGGACTTGCTGGTTACTGGGCCTCTGATACTGTTTCACAATCAGCCAAGGCAAATGTATTCAACCACTGGTAGGCTATGCATTCTACTTTCACAAAATACGTGCCAGAATTCTGCCCTCCCACCCTGCTCCAGTGATGTATACTCACCTTGTCACTTAACTCAGGGAAATAAATACTCTGGTAAGGGAATGACTGATCATCTACTATATGCCAGTGGAGAACATTGAACTTGTTAAAAGCCATGGCATCCTGTAACAAATAATGCAATACAGTCTAGTTAAGCACTTCACTCTCACAGAAAACCTATGCAAAAAAGGTGGTCTTGTCCCCGTATATCCCTCCTGCCAAAAGCAACAACTTAAAAAAACAAAGAAAAAGTGTACCATGTTTCACTGAATCCTAGAAATGCACCAGCCTGTTTATAGTACTGCTCCATTCATCTGCCATCTATTTGCACCACTCCTGCCAACAAGCTCTTGATCTGATCATGCTACACTGGCTGGTAGAAAGGGAACTGCCATAAATGCTTATGCATTTCTTCCACTTCAGAACATAGCTGGGTAATTCCCTATGCACCATCATCTATTTCAGCTTACAGAAAAGCCTGTATTTTTCTACCTAAATCTGGACTCAAAAACTAAACAGCATGACAGTTTCTGACTATTTAGCACTTCCCTACTTGCTAGTGACTTCTGCAGAATCCCATTTGAAATGTGTGCAATATAAATGCATGCAATTTCCACACAGAAGATGTGTTCTCTTATGTTTTCAGTCATTACAGTGTCAGTACTTCCCCTTTTTGAACCTGAATATAATCAAGAGAAATGTTAACACACCAATTTTAGAGTTATGACTCCAGATGGACAGTTACACACAAGTTATGCAAGTTTGTCAGAGTTACTAGAAGCGTTATGTGCTGCGAGCAGAGTAAGTATTCTCTATATCATTTGGGACTAAGTAATTGCAACACAATTGTTTCCAATCCCTTGCCACAATATGATTATTTCCACCCTTCCCCCTTTCTTTTTTTTTCACCAAGCTGGGTTTAAAGAAGTGACAAAATCTCTTCAGGAACTCCCACCAAATCCAAAGGAAGATTACCTTGTCCATTCCCCAAAATTACCTCATCTGTGTTATTAGACAGCAGAAGTTTTAATTACTGCATGTCTTCATGCATTTCTATCAAACAACATCTTTCCACATGGAAAATTACACCTCCTAACCTTTAGGTTAGTCACTCCTTCCTCAAGGACAATGCACTTCCTGGAAATACAGTACAGCAGTTGAACACAAACATGAAATGTACTTGAACTGCTGCCTTAAGCATCTAATTACCACATGTCAGTGCAGGGATTACTGCTGCTTTTGATTAAGCTAGCCTGGATTCAAGCAGGCACAGAGGTGGGAGGAAAAGCACACTTGTTCTTAAACCAGCAAAATGTCATAAAATGTAGCTCTGGGAAATTATTAGAGCCACAGGCACCATTTAAGGAAAGAAAACAGAACAGCAACAGCAGTTACAGAAACACAAAAATGGTTAGAAATGCAAGTCTCAAAAGTCAAGTTACTCTTTGGACATTGTTGTCTTTTTTAGACAAGACAACAAATATTGACACAATTAACTACTTGAATCTTTGAAGCACCCTCAGGTGCAAATGAAACACTACACAAACACTATGTGCTGAACAGGGACTGATCTTAAAGGTAAATACAAGTGGTAAATACCCATGGAGGGGCAAGTTCTGAGCACAGTTCAAGGATGACCTCAGAAATGAAGACTGATTTTACCTGCACTCTCTTCCTGCCCCCATCTTAAGCCTGCTCTGCAAAGCTCTGCAACATGGAAGGGAAATTTCTAACACTATTTTATCTTGGAAAAGCAAGACAGAGACAAGACATTGTATGCTCCTCCACTCGAAGGCTCCTCCATTTCAACCCACCAAATAAACCCTGCTACAAGGATTTCAACAGCAGAAAAGAGGAGCACAGAACAGAAATAAACACAACTTTGACTGCTATGATTACACAAATTCACCACCTTCCCATCAAGGTGAAAGTATACAATTATTAGCACGCTTACGTAAGCTGTTCAGAGAAAGTTTTACTTGGGTTTTTTTGTTTGTGTGTTTTTTTTCATTTTGAAGGGACGTGATGAAAGAAATCAGTAGCTTCCAATGAACATTTCCAATTTCCCCCCTTGCTCTGTACTGCTCAATTGCCGGCTTGCTCTTAGCAGCCTAACAAAGGATTACCAAAGCCTGGTTATTGAAAAGACTGGAATTTTCCTGAAGCCAGGACTTATAAGGTCTCCCCTGTACTGTTTGGTCAGATGTCTTAACTTGCTTCCAAGAAACACGTGAGCTGGTTTAGGCAACAGAAAATAACAGATAGCCCAAAGTACCACAAATCCCAGCCTCCTTTACAGATCCACTAATCCTTGTGTCTGCCCACTCAGTTCCTCTCTGGCGTACATTCTGACCTTCACTCAGCAAAGTTCACTCTGTCCTTTTAGAAGTCAGCCAGAGGAGAAAGGTTCTCCTTTCACACAAGCTCCAGTTGCTACCTACTTCAGGGGGCAGAACACGACAGCGAAAAGCCTTTGTTGCTAATGATACAAAACTGCCCACTTACCAGGTTTGTAAGAATAGATTTCAATGGTAAATAATGCCTTGAAGTGTCTAGTAAGATTCCTCTATGAGCAAATCTTGGGAAGTCGTCAATTTCAGATTCATTGACAAGAAACTAAGAGAACGAGATACAAAAATTAGAATTCTTATTTTATATTCATGATTTCAGACAATACCTACTTTTTAGTTTGTTAACAGCTTTCCAAGGATAATTTTCTGAAAAAAGTACTTAATGAAACTAGTAGATGTGCTGCTTCTAGAAAAGCACCTAACAAAGAATGTGGCTATACTTACACTTCCATAGTCATCTTCATGAACCAACTGGCTGAAGGTTTCCAAACCTGGAAAAAAAATCCAAGAAAGAGATCTGGAATACAACCCAGTACTTGTCCTTAAAGTTTTAGTTAAAAACAGGACCGTAACTATTTACAGGTGTTCACATAGCTAGAAAGAATGCTTTGTAGCTGAGTTTCTTTCTCTTTAGCACAATTTCCCTAATTGCTCAAGCACTACAGTGCAACAATGAAGTTCTGAAGAGAGAATCATTCAAGCTCTCCATTATACTCAAGTACTGAATATTAGCAGTACAGCTCAGCTGTACCAAACTAATTCTTGAATAGCATGGAAGTTACTAAGAGCAAGGCAGGAATTTGTGGTGTTGTCACGCTTCTATTCCTGTCATTTCTGAAACTGGTGAAATTTCTAATTTAGCATGAAAAATCGGCTAGTTTAAACTAACATTCCAGTAAGAACAGCAAACTGAAACTTCAACATTATGGTATTCTTGGTGACGCGTCCAGCATGTTCAGTTATTAAATGCAGTCAGAGAATAATTTGTTATTCACACTGTAGATCAGAGAGCTTTTTAGCACCTACGATTTGGTTGGCTTGGCTGATTTCAGGCACAGCAAGGGTGCACTTCTGGTGTGACACTGGATCTGAGATACTGAGCATCCGAACTGAGGGTCTGACCAACACACATGCAGGTATCCTTCTAGCCTCTATGCCCAAGTTTATTTCCCAGGAAGGACTGAATGAGGGCAAGGCTCAGTGGTCAGCTGGTTCTTGGTCTGGCGTGGATTTTGTGTAGGTCCAGACCAAACAGCTCTACGTGAAAAGTATCAACTTACCTCTTAAAGCACCCCATACCTCATCTGCTTTCAGTATAGCCACAGGCTCAGTTACAGTTAAATGATCTAAAGATAAAAAAACAAAACACGTTATTCCTCAAGGAAGTATGGAATGACTGGACAATGTTAACAGGCAGTAAAAAGATTCTTCAAGTGCCACGTCTTCTTTTGGTTGGTTTTTTGTTGTTTTTTTTAAATTCTAACCAATGCTGTTTATAACAGTGATACTGTGCCACTATATTTCATTTATGTACTCCTGAAATAATGCAAGTGACTAGTTAGAGAGTCAGCAGTTAATCAGTAAGATGATAAAAGAAATATAGTGTTTAATAATGGCAATGTTAAATATTGCACATGGGCCAGAATTCCAGCCAAGTTTAACCCAACTGATTTAAAACGTATCAGAAGACATTTTTGCATTTAAGGCATAGATGATAAGGGTTAAGACATTAAGCCAGGCCTAGCTACCAAAGTTTACTTCTCCTTTTATCTTTCTTTTATATAGATTATGCTTATATATTTTTTAGAGATATAGCTTACAGAGATATAGCAAGCAATACTGTTAAGTGCTAACTATAAAGGTATAATTACAAAAGAAAAATAAAAAAACAGACCCCACCACCTAATGATCATGTGTACAGGGGCAATGAGATGAAGTAAGGGAAGAAGAATGGTATCTGAAGCTATCCACAACAATCCTCTCGAGTTTGAGTACTGAAGTACAGTACAAAGTACTGGGGAAAAAAAGGCTAAAATAATTTTGTTTTTCCATTGAAGGTGATTCAGTAAATTTTAGTGAAGAAACAAATATCTTTTAAATATGTTAATTAAAAAAAAATCACATCCACATAGATGTATAAAAATACACTGTATCTATAAAGCTATAAACTTACTATCTAAGCATCCAAACAATAATAAACTGACCAGAGTCACACATTTGAAGCAGCAGAGAAAAAAAAAATCAAAGGAGGAAATTGCTGTGTAATGATTTATCAGATCTGCCTCAGCATGAAAGAATGGCTGGTTATAAACTATACAGTTCAAACATTTGCCCAAAATACCACCGAAAAAGCCATTCAGGGACATGAAGAAAGCATTTCAAGCTTTCATTTTAGCCTAAACACAGTTTGTATATACTGGAAGTTCTGGGTAAGAAACAGAAGACTACTGCAATCTTCATGGGTCTTTCTGTCATAAACTGTAGTTCAGTCAAGGATTCACTTCAAAGACAGCAGGCTTTCTTCTGAAGATATATCATACCTTAAATGAATGCAGAACAACAAGTTTTGTATGGCTACTTGGAGCCTTTTACACAAGCAAGCAAGAAGCCAGCAGGAAGAAGGGCAGATAACTTGTACTTTGCTACATATCCAGTACTCTTTCTACAGGATAGTCGTTGACTGATCTGTGCTACCTCTATTAAGAGAAGAAGCCAAACTGCTCAATTCAGCAAGTGACTAGTTGTGTATTGAAATGTGTGTTTCAGCATTTGTTCTCTGAACAAGCTATCCCACTAAAAACAGAAAATTAAAACTTTGCTGAAGTCTGGATATCTCTGCCTACTACATGAGGAAAACTCCATGTTATTTGTAATAGGAAGCTCCTTTTCTACAGCAGTGGGAAAAACTCTGATGGTTCTGAAGAGTGCAACCTAGAAATCACACGACTGAGAGATTCACCGACAGAAAAGAACCAGCTCTGGTTAAAATCTGGAGTTCACAAATCAGTTCAAAGTTCAACTAGTGGTAAAGCAGTATTACCTGGCTGTGGCAGAAAAATTCTAAAGCATTAGCAATTTTGCTGCTATACTTCATTTGCATTGAAATGAATGATGGACTTGCACACAAAAATTGCACTACTTGGCTAAATGTACCAAGATACCAAGAAGACTGAGTAAACTTAAAATGAGTACATTTTATCACAAGTCGGGTGGAATTAATCCTGCCGCAGGTGTATGACTTAAGATAAAAAGGATCTTTTTCTAAGGATCTGTATCCTGCATACCAAACAACTAAGAGACCATCTGTCATTTGTTTTAGCGGCCAGCCCAGCCCAAACCATGACACTAGTATAGAAGATTATCTCAAGACAGAACTAGATGAATCGATTATGTTGAATTCTGTGCTAACTTGCCAAGACAAAAAGCAATACTATCAATTCATCCTTAATTCCGTTAAGAAACTTCTCTGGTGATTAGGACTTGAATTTAGAGTACTTCTCCATTCTGGACTTCGGTCATAAAACTAAAGAAGCATAGCAGAACTAATCCAATGTAACCATCATGTTTTAAAATCATTTTTTTGATGTACTGGTAGAACAAAAGTGAACTTATAACACTGCGAGATGAACACCAAGAAGTTCAATGAACACTTTCTGATTTTCCAGGAAAAACAGAAATATGTACATGAGGCAGTGTAGGTGGCTTCAATTAAAATGTCGTTATTTCTAAGGAGAGCAGATGAATAAGTAAAGCCAGCCTTCATACAATACCCTGTACTGAAAAAAAAGATGGTCTCTTGACTACATATAGATCTCGCCACACAGCGCAGCATAATACCTCTAGTCCCTAATGACAGCCACTAGAAAGAACAGCGGCAGGTAAACTAGCTGAATGCTAGAAATCATCGATTACACTTCTAGCCAGCTTCATGATTCACTGTGGGCTGAGATTTTTCCACAGCACTAAGAGCAAGTATTATCTTCTGGTTGCCGCTTGTTGTGCGACATTCTGGCGTGCCTCAGAGAGCCTACGATTCCCGGCTCCTTCAATAAATAAATAAATAAATAAATCCGCCGACCTTTACACTGGACACACGACTGGAAAACGGGGGCGAAGGATGCTGCCTAAGGCACGGGGGGCGGCGGTGCGCGGTACTCACAGGCCTCGCTGGAGGCGAGGTGGGGGTAGCTGTTACAGCCGGGGTCCGGGGCCTCGATCACCACCTGCAGCTCCAACAGCTCGGGCCCCCCTAGGCCGCCCGGCGGCCCGCGGCCCCACGTCCGCCCGCGGGACTGCCCGAACATGTACTCGTAGTACCTGCCGGGGAAGCACAGACGCCGGCGGGGCCCTGAGGTAACCGCTCCCGTCCCCCGGGGCCGCCGCCCGCAGCCCGCCGCCCCGCCGCCCCTCACCTGCGGAAAGCGTCCTGCAGCAGACCGCAACCCGGCCCCGCCGAGGAGCCGGCACCGTGCACCAGCTGGAAGCGGCCGGGGGCCAGCTGCAGCTGGCGGCGGGATGTGCGGAGCCACTGCGGCAGGGGCCATAGCGAGTCCTCACGGACGGTTCCCGAGACCGACTCCCACTCGGCCAGCTCCGGCGGGGCCTCGGGCTCGGTCGGCGGGACGCCGTGGCGAAGGCTGGTGCTCACCAGCACGGCGGGCACCAGGAACAGCCCCAGCAGCAGCCCGGCCAGCCCCATGGCTCTGCCCATAGCGCGGCTGCTACTACGGCCCGCGGCGACCCGCTCGAAGGCCGGGCCCGCTCCGCCTCCGCCATCACGGGACCGGAGGGGGGCGGGCGTCGGCAGCGCGGCCTCGGCGCCCGACCGCTGCCGGCGCCGCCTCCGCAACGGCCCCTCAGCGGCAGCGGCGGCTGCGCGGCCCCGGAGAGGGCCCCGCCTGGGCGGGAAGCCGCTGGTCTGAGGCCGGGGAGATGGCCCTGCCAGGGCGGGAGGCGTCGAGGGCCGGGGAGGTGGCCCCGGCAGAGCAGGAGGGCGCGAATTGCTCCTCCTGAAGGAGGGTGTTCCTCCTTCGGCGGGGCCCGCGCCTGAAACCGCTGGAAGGAGTAAGGAGGGAGCGTTGCTGAGTGAGGCATTTTGAGCCTTTTTTAAGTTCTGGGTGGACAGGTCTCGATGTGGGTTACGTCTTCATAAAGGGAAAGCCGGCACATCTCTGGTGCTGCTGCTGCAAAACAATTTCAGCAGAAATTAACTTTCTAACAGACTTCCCTGCAGGTTGTGTTGTAAGCTAGATTGTGAATCGGCACGAGTCTGACTTGCAGTGAAGTATTTCAGGCTTTAAACCAAACAAACTACAGTGTTTTGACAGATCCCAGTTCAAATTTCGGAAACTTGTTGGGAAGGTGTTCAGAAGGCAAACCCAGCGTTTTGAAAGCCGGAAGTCACAGCGGGGAGTTCAGGTTTTAAGGCACCCCTAATTGGATGATTAGTGCAAACACCGATGTGTCATCGCTGTTGCTTTGGCTGATCGCAGAATGGCAGCCGTTGGGAGGGACCTTTGGAGCTCATCTAGTCCAACCCCCTGCCACAGCAGGTTCAGCTAGAGCAGGTTGCACAGGATCGCGCCCAGGCAGGTTTTGAGCACCTCCGGAGAAGAAGACTCCACGACATCTCCGGGCAGCCTGTTGACAGGCCAGTTAAACCCACAGCGATGAGGAAGCCAACACCTGCATGCTGTTACTGCAGTGTAACTAAGCAACCAGTCAGCGTTGCTCCCTCAGCAGTCTTCTTTGTGTGGATGGTTGAACTCCGTAGTCATGTGCTCAGTGTTACGAAATAGACTCTTCAGTTTAAAAAAAGAAGAGTTTCCATAACCAAGGTTACATCTGTTTGCAAGAAGACGGATGTGTTGCAATAGAACTACTAAGAAGCAAAGCCCCTCTTCTTCGGTAGGGTTTGTCCTCCTCTTTCAGCCTATGTCACTTTGCAAGTTTGGAGGAGAAGCTCTTCCTCCAGTTGGGAGGGCTGCCCGGGAGATGCTGGTGTCTCGCCCACGCAGTGAATCACTGCAGGGCCGGGCTGCACAGCAGCTTACCAGGAGGTGAGTCCTGGCTGCTGGGTGTCCCCAGCGCTGCTCCCGGTCACACAGTCAGATTTACGTGATTGCGCACTCAGCAGGTCTGGGGAGCTGATCTAATCTCACCCCCCTCCAAAAAAAAAGCGATGGCACACTGGAAAGAGGAGGAATAAACGTCAGGATGCAGGGAAAGCTGGGACTATGCCAGGCCTGTTTAGACTGTGAACTGCACCTGAAGGGAATGAATCACAAAACGTCCTGGGTTTGTGGTTCACTGTGCCCATCCGTGCAATTGAAGTGTGAAGGCTTGACGGAAGCTGTTTGATGCAGGCTGTCAATAGCAGAATGTTAGTTAATCTTGCCATGCTATGAGTAAAAAGCAAATCTTTATTATGTGGTAACCAAACAGGCACATAATGCCTGCCCATCTCCCCTCGTGCCCTCCAGCATGCCATGAGATACATGGAAGCATCCATGCAATCTTTTCTGTCCGTCAGAGGCAATTGTTACACTTTGCTGTTCAAGTGCCGGCAGAGGTTTTGGGTTTCATACACCCTTCCAGTTGCCTGGTGTGACTGTCTCCTCCACTGTGCTGACTCAACTTTTTGTGTTGCCTACCTCTGTTCATCTTTTTAGGCATATTTAGAAAATCTGGACTATTTGATAGGTTTCTTTGGCACAACTGAGAGATTAGTAAACTCTGTTGGGGAAGTAGAGGGCAAGGATGAGTAGCTGAAGTTGCTGGGGGGCTGTAAGGTACTAAACTAAGTCTGCTGTTTACAGGTAAGTGTTAACCAGCCTGGCCATCCCAAAGGGCTGGTGGCTGTAGACACAATGAGCGTTTTTGCTTTCAGTGCTGTTTTCTGTTGGTGTAACTTCCATAGAGCAAGGTTGTTCTATACCAATTCAGTACTTCTATTTATTAGTCACCTAATAAATACTCACCTATTCATTTATTATCATCACTCTTTAAATAAAAGTATTCTGTGCACAGAAAACTAATTAAATAAATTTTGCATAATTTTTTTTCTTCTCTGGGTAGATTTTCTGACGATCAATAAAGAATGTGGGTAGTCTAGTCTTTCCTTGTGTAAGTCCCTGAATATAGTTTCTTTCTTTTACGCATTTGTATATTGGACAAGCTTGGAGGAACCTAGTATCTCTGAGACATCTACCTCTCTGCCCATTTTGCTTGAAATTGGCCACTGGGATTTAAAGCTTACTGGGTGGAAGGTTGGAGTAGAGACATGAACATGCTAACCTCATTTTCTGAGGAAACCTGACTGTAGTGTCTTTAATAACCACAAGCAATCTGCCTTGGTATCTGTAGGCACTATGATGTTTGAAGTGCTGTAATGTAACCCAGTTTTATGTTACATCTGGGGACTGGTTCTAAGCTCACAGGGAAGAAGCAGAGGATAAACAGGGAGCTGTAAAATTGCAGAGTATTTGACTGCAGGCTGAAGTCCTCCAGCACACCGGCTTCTTCAGAGGCCTGCTGATTTCGGTGGGGTTGTCGCCGAGCATACCTGACTGATGAGACTGCAGAGCTGGGACTTTAATTGTTTCCAGCATGTGCACAAGGAGAGAAGACATCAGTGTGATTCATGCTTTTCAAGGGGAAAAAAAAACCAAAACAGAAAAACCCCAACCTTAGTCAATTCAAGGAGCATATCAAGGGGAAATTTAAAAAAAAAACAATGAAGAGACTGGGCTAATACCACAGAGATGTGGAATGGAGTCTGAGGTTAGACAGCAACAGGCTGATGAGTGTCTGCTTTTCCCCTGTACTTCCTCAGTACAGAATGGACACAAGATCTGGAAGACTGCATGGATCCCAAGCGCACACAGTTGACACTTTCAGTTCCTTAAAGATAGCTAACAAGGCAGAGAGAAAATACTTTGTGCATGGCATACATCAGTTATCAATATGAAGCAACTTCCTTTAGATTAATCCCCGAAACAAAATCTTTATTCAGAAGAATACAGGGAAAATAGCCACTCTTCAGTTATTATTAAAGCCAAAGAAATGACAGGCTCCCTGGCCAGTCATCACGTCTTAGTTACCTTCTTCGTTATCAACATCATAACCACACCCTGTGCACTAGCTAAAGAGCTTCTTTCCATTTTCCCCTCCCCAAACAAACACAGTGTGCCCCCTCTGCCACGTGAACAACAATCCCTGGTGTCAGTGATGGAAACACATTTATGTGTACTGGCAGAACAAATGCTTCCTCATGTTCTCAGGAGAGAGCAGGATTCCAACAGGTATTTTATGTGGTGTGTTGCTCCCTGTTAGTTTGTGGGGAGGGGAAAATATTTAATTATTGAGCAACTTTTCTGTCTTACAGAATTACTAGCTGTCTCTAACTTGCCTTTTTTAGAGAATCAGATGTGATTGTTGGCAGCGGAGGAGAGAGGCAAGATGAGATGTAGTAAATGGAATAAATGTGGGTGACGCAGGAGTCTGGCAAGGAAGGAACCTTTGCTGTAGAAATAAATGGGGCCGTAACAGTTGGGAAGAGTGGTTTTGACAATGGAAGTAGATTTCAGGTAAGAGGTACACCTTATTTTAGATACTTATTACAGTGTTAAAGAAGTGTCACAATTTGGGGGAGAATCATTCTATTTTGTTTGGTTTTCTGTTTGAAATTAGTAAGTAGCCTGATACATCAAATGATAGCTAAGACTTTAATAATAACAGATATGGTTATGCTTTCAGATTTTACTATGATTAGCAAATGCTGTTTTAAAAGTATCTGTGAGTTGTTTATTACTTTATACCTCTAATTTATAGGACAACCTGGGGAAGCAATGAGAGTATTTCTCAAAGATCAGTGGGCTCCAGTATCAACTCAAAGTCTTGGATGTGGAAATCTATCATGCCTTATCCTTAGCCTGTTCTGTAAGTTTGTTGTTGTGCTCCTGAGAGGAATGGATTTTGATCCTCTTATTGTAGACTTTTTGCTTAGATTGTAAACTGTGTGGAATGGGAATGTACTCTTAAAGTACTCTTGTAAAGACTTACACAACTTTAGAGCTTATACATACCTAGTGAATAAGTACTAGAAGTACTATTTTGCATTTTTTTGTGGAAATTTTTAAAAGCTTAAACCTGCAAACATGAATCCTTATTCAGATAAAGAACCTACATCCCCTGGTTCTATCAGAGATGGCTTGTCTATTCTCTAAGGTAAAAGTTAAGTGTCAATTAGTTATATAGTCTAACCCTTTTTTCTGGGAGGTCTGAAGAAGGGGAAAAAAATGCCACAGTGAAAAATAAAACATGGTACGAATATAGCTGAGCCTGACTTCTACAACAGAATTGTACAGATTCCTTCACACACACATCCCTGTGTTAAATAGGAGAAAAAACAAAAGCTGTTTTTGGACATTAAGGAATCTCAAAGGTTGGTCTCGCTAACCAAAATGGTGGAATAGGGCTGGGCAGCGGTACCTTTATAGGAGTAAGTGGTAAATGTGGCTCTCGGTTCTTCCAATTCTGCTGTGGCTACAGCAGTCACTTCAAAGTGACTGGAGATCTCTCTGCAGTGTTTCCAGGTGTGCAAAGAAATTGTACCATGTAGTCTCTGCAGCTGACTCCCCTTCTTACTTGAGAAATAACAAAGCAGCAGAGAGGAAATAGTGACTTATTATCACCAAGTAATATTCTGTGGCCACTGTAGTCTGGTCAATGTATGGGGATGTTAATGCCCAGTAAGGTCAGGTGTGAATTGACACCAGACTGGAAATTCCACATCGGTGTCTCTTGAAGACATTTTTAGAGTATGTTAAAGGCCCATCAATTAATTTTTGAAATAAATTTATCACAGTTAGCTAGAAGTGTGACTTTGCCATTATTTGGAAACCAGGTGGTATTTTACTTGCTGCATTTCCAAGCTAAGCTAAATTCCCAAGTTAACTGAAACTGACTTAAAGCAAATGTTTTCAGCATGGTTGTAAGCAGTTCAGCTGTTCCACTCCATGAGTAGGGGAACATATCTTTTTAAGTATAATACATATCCTTTGCAGATGAGCCTGAATCTTTGCATGCAGTAGCTTACTCTCTAGGTAAATGGAATAGGGCACCTCAGCTGAAGGGCTTGCCTATAAGGAGGCATTGTGACTGAGTAAGATGGGATGATGATTTCATACTACAAGTAGCTGTTCACATTAATTTCCTACAGGGATAGGTCGTGAAGATTCTGCAGTTGGGAAATGGAATAAACTTCTAGCAGAGTCATCTATCGTGCCGTAAACTCCTAACCTAGCTTATACACAGTCTTCTGAGCGGTGGTTGTATATCCAGATTTTGCCAGACCTATCTTCTATCTTGGCCATTTTGTATGAGTTTATTTTAAGGACATCCTTTACATATCAGGGGTATCCAGGCACCTGTTAGACCTAGAAGGTTGGAAACGCCCGACAGCCTAGAAATCCTATGTGTGACCACAGAGTAATTGAATTATGGGCTTAGGACTGACTGACTTCAAGTGTGTTTGTTGGCTCAGCATAATTCCAAAATGGAAGAAGATTATATAGGAGCTGTGTGTGAGCTACACACTGAGAATGCTGGTACTGATGTTGACATACATAAGTAATTAGGAATGAGAACTAACCAAAACAGGATGTTTAACTGATGTAACTTGAAGAAAACTCACAGGCCAAAACGGCTTTAAACCATAGCAAGGACAGTTTGTGAATGGATCCACATGCCAAACACATGGTTAGTGTAAGTATGTGAACCAGCTACAAAGCAAACTTTGGACACAGCATATATAATATAAGCATAGTATTTTGTAAAGGGAATTGTGGTGTAGGCTGCCAGCCTTACTGTTTGTTACTGTCTGATTAGTGTTTCAGTGTTTGCTATGTTGTTTGAATACAAGAAAATCTGAATGATGCTGGTACTGAGTCAAGCCTGTGGCTTCAGTATTTAAGCACCTAGAAGGTGTGAAAAACATGTTGGGAGAAAGCACCAGCATATGCCAGGTGCAGAAACATTCTAGTCTACTGGCTGGCTATAAAACTTCTCATGGTCTTCTGTTGATTTGTCTTTTTGCTTCACAGCTGTCTGGGAATTCCGAGGTGTGCAGCAGTGCTGACTCTGGGTTTGGGGACTTCAGACTGATGGAGTCTCCTATTCCGGTGGAGAACTGCTGCTCCCAAATAGATTGCTCCACGGTCTTTAGTATCAGCCCTGGTTCTTTGGTCTGCAGCAATTTCAATGAGATATCAAGGGGAGAAAAGGCTGGAGTGAGTAAAGGCTCTTGTACAGTCTGAGTAATGATTTGTGCCTGATCATTACCTACTGGTTTCTTAGACCACTGTCCATCACTGCACACACAGTTTGGCAGGGCAGAACATGGTAAAGCTGTCCTGGATTAGAAGTGAGGTAGTCAGCAAATGAGTCACTGTTTTGAGCACAGGGGAATAAAGACTATTCAAGCAGAAGAAGAACTTCTTACGCCTTTATGATCACTTCCCTGAAGATTTCCAGGTCTTTTTCCACTACAGCCCAAACACTCAAATAGTTCTGACCTTCTGCTAAATAAAGTTGTCCTTAAAAATAGCTCCAGTTGTTCTTCTTGACTTTCTTCTGGGCAGGCTTCCTCAAAATTATGCATTATAATCTGCAGCCCCTTATCTGCCTGGCTTCCTGCAACTGCATTCCCTCAGTCATGGGTCTATGTGCTATTAAAAGGTCTTTTAGTGCAATAAGTCTTCTAATAGAGCTTCTTTGTACATACAGAGGGTGCAGCTCAGTTGGGGAGAGGGGACTCAGACAAGACCACTAGTTTGTCTGTGCAAGATAGCTATGATAGCAGTGCAGGATGGTAATTTCCTCACAAGCTTTCTGATGTTAAGCATTCAGGGCATCCTGCCTCTTTGCTGCTTCATAAAATCCAGGATCCCAGCATAGCTCCAGCTGACAACACAACGAGGCAGCACAGCACATAGGTCAGGTACCGAGTCTTCTAGTTAGATGCTCTGTCTCCTGGAAGTGGACCAAGCCTGTCTGCACAGCAGCATTTTTTCATAGAGGTGACATCAGCCTTCTAAAATCTCAAGAGAACAGAGTGAATCCACATAAGCAGGCTGGTGAATCAGGAAGAGGTGCGGTACAGGAAAGCACCTGCTAATGTATTATGAGCCAAAGGCAGACCCACACAAACATAACAACTGTACATTTGTTTGAGGTTAAATTACCGTCAGAGCATCTTAGTCACTTATCCGTTGCATCATTGTAATAAATTACACATTGAAGACACAGATCCTTCTACATCCCTTGCTTTGTACTAGACTGAACTGCCTGTGTGTACCAGCTCTAAAAGGGATGTTTTATAGAGAAGCACCCTGTCAGCACTGAGTATGAACATAATGGAATAATTGATATGGCCCAGAAACACCTAGTAGGAATCTCCACACAACATCCAAGGTGCAGAACCCTTGCAAATTTCTATCTTGGAGACTTCTTTAATAATCAAAGATGATGAGGTCTATACAGAGAGGTATTTATTTATTTAAATTAAACCTAGCAATATTACAGGGCAAGACGGCAAAAAATTTTCTTCCCTTCTGAAGCCCTGTCTTCGGCAGCAGATGGTGCTGTGCTCTCACTGAATCCGTGCTTGGCTCTCACTCCTGGGTGCATCACTCTGGAAGTGGAAGTACAGGCACAAGGGAAACGGCAATTAGTCTCCTCTGCGCCTTTTGTTAGCTGATTAGAAACCACCCTGGGATTCCACACGCATAGTTTTTTGCTGACGTCCTCCATGCTGCGCATATATGGCAAAATAAGTATTATTGCATTTTTTTCACTGAAAAAATCCATGCAAGTCAGATGCCTTCTTCACGATTACTTGTATTCTGAATAGTTAGCATTCAAATTTACTGATTAGAGATTGCAGGGTAATAATTAGTTCTGTAATTGTTGCATCTCCTGAGGCAGGGCAAAATACAATGTAGAGGGGTAAGTTCATGCTCTTTAAGGACACTAAAATCATTTTCCAGTAGCAAAAAAAGCTAAACCAGCTGTGTTTAGAGAGGCAAGAAACAAGACCTGAGTGTGTTGTTTCGTTCCTACCTCCTTTTTTGCTGTCACTGAAAGTGTTAAACTTAGGATGAATTCAATTGCTGGGACGTTGGAAAAGTTTTGATCTCTTTCCCCTAATAATTTTACTCTCTACTAAGCCCTCACTAAACAAACGCACACAGTAGTTTCAAGTGGAGTCCCCACACTCTACAGAGATTTATGCTGGGTCTGTTGTGACGAGATGTCCAATTTGTGGACAGTACAAATTAGTAGAAGAGGATGGCAGGCCTACAGGTAAGTTCAGAGACACTTTGAGAAACTTAATGATCAGACTAACAGAAAACTCATTAACTTGAATATTGAGAAGTGTGCAGGGGTAGAATAGCCCTGTGCATCAGTACAGGCTGGTAACTTATTTGATGCAACAGTGGAACAAGCTATCTGGAGAGGCCACAGTGTTTCATCCATAGGGATTTTAGAGCTTGGCCAGGTAAAGCTGTGGCTGACCTCATCTGGTGTTGGTGTTAGTCCACTCTGTGCAGAAGTCCTTTCCTGCTAATACTCTTTGATCAATGCTGCCGTGGCTTAGTGCCAGCTGCAGCAGATCTATTATTATACACTACAGTTAGATTAAGAATATGCACTGATTCATGAGGTAAATGTGTGTGAGATCAAAGTTATTAGGCACAGTACCCTAACGATACTGTCTTCTGTCCTCCTTGGATACCCTCAACTAGGTTCAGCTGCTCTGTGCCACCTGGCCGTGCTGTGCTTCTCCCTGCTGCAGCTGGAGAGAGAGACCCCGCAGCTTCATTGTGACTGTGCCTTGGTATGCTGGGGTAGGGTACAGGAAAAGCTGACCTGGACATGGAGCAGAGTTACCACTGCGTTTATGTGGTCCTGGAAGGGTAGTAAGTCTTGTAGGGATAGCAGAAGAGAAGAAAAAAAGGGGTGGGGGGCGGGGTGTCACTCAATGCTCCAGGTTTTCCATGGAGGTGAAGTTCCACAAGTCAAGTTCTGGTTCAAGAGCAGTGAGATCACCTAGCAAAAAAGGGGTTAGCAAAAGGTGAAAGGCAGAAATGCTCCAAAAAATGTTAGAGATACTTGTGTTACAATATATATTTGGTATCTGTATGTCTAAAACTCAGGTTGTGCTGCTCACCACTAATGTGTTCTCGTCTGCTACAAAGCTAGATCTTATTCACTGCTGGCAAATTGTTATTGAATTTCCATTATTTTAAAACAGGACTGTGATCCTGAAAAGCAGCAAGCTGCATGCAGGGTAGTCTGTTAAGAAGAAAATAATCTAAACCCTTTTTTTTTAATGTTAAATACAGACTCCTTAATGCAGGATGGAGTGGATGGAGGATATGGAGGAAGGAGGTATAAATTAGCCTCCTTAGGCTCATTTCATTTTTATCACAAACTTTGATTACCGAAGAGGCATGCTTTATGGAGCAATAAAGAAGCCAGTGGATACAAACTCTTCCACTGGTCCTTATAAAATGAAACAAGAACATGTGTTAGGATTACAGCATGTATGCAAACAGGACCCAGAGTACGTACAGGGCAGACATTGTCTAGTCCAGAAAATCAAAGATAGATGGATATCCTTTTTTCCCTTGGATTTCATGAGAGCTGCAAAAGGAATACCCTATGTTTCAGACAATAATATAGGTAACAGTATAGTGAAAAATCCCCAGAGGGGCAAACTTTGAGGATACTGTTTTGGTTTTAACAACACTTGTCTTTCTCTTGGACAATAGAGTGTTGTAGCGAGAGCTTGCAGATGCTTTCAATAAAAATTGATAGTGGGACACAGGTGAATGCATTACTGTAAAGACTGAGGATAAGGCCAGTTCTACCTGCCATATAATTTTCAGCTGTTCTGATTTAGCTTGGGATTGTTCCATCTCTGTGACTTGGTTAGCGTGTTTTTGCTAGCATATTTGGAGAGCTAGGTCTCCTTTGCAAAGTATTTGGAGACCTCCTAACATAAACACTGTTATTAGTATTTATATTTCTTATGTTCTTAGCTTTGGAAAAAAATCCATTTTGAGCATAAATGTGTAAGTCTTGTGATGCTTGTAACAAACTGCTTGTTTTGAATTCTCTTACCATTATGTGTTCATATTGCTATAGTCAGTCAAATTTAATTTCATTCTGTTAGATACGCTATAGACATATTCTAAGTGACGGATTTTATCCCTAGCGGTGTCAGGATATTTAGCAGTGTAGAGAAGCTGAGTTTTTTATACTTTCAATAGGAGGAGTCATGCAGAGTCTCAAGATTAATTTAACCAGTGCTTCTTGGTGGGATCCAAAAAGGAACAATTCACTTATGTTTCCAACACAGAAACATTGCAGAGAATGTACAGGATATTTTTCTCCTGCACAATTGCATAGTATCTCTATTCTTGCTGATGTTTGTATGCAGGATATTTCTGCATACTCTGCCCTCTTTGAGCAATCCTTTGTACAATCAGAATCAGACACGTTCTCATCTCTGATAGCTTTCCACTTACTGTAATAGAATGAAGAGTTTGAAAGAGAAAAGGGAGGGAATACATTTGTGATTAGGCTGATACATACAGTGAGAAATAATTAATTACCTCCTTAGTCTTATCACAGCTATCTCAATCATTATACATAACCTTTTGAGAGGGGACACGAGAATTCTGGCTTTGGCCACAGACCCCATTGAGATGCCGTTCAGCTGGCTATTTGCTTCCACCAACGGGTCTTGTGTTTACCAAGGATAATTTCCTCTGCTGTGCTACTCTGTAGTTCTAGGTGTCCTGGTCTTGTAGCTAGTAGTACACTAAACCACTACTAACTAAACTAGCTTGTAGCTAGTAGTACACTGAACCAGGTTTCTGACTGGTTTAAGGGTCTTGCTGAAATGCTAATCTATAAGGCAGTCTCTGGAACTGTCTTTAGAGAAAAAGGCTAATGGCTGCAGCAGCATAAGCCTTAACTTGAGAAGTAGGGTATGTTATTGATGATCATCCTAATTTGATTTCTGAGGAACTACCAGTGATTTTTCATGTATGAGATGATGAATATTTTCCCATTTTTTGAGTTCTGTCTAAGCCTTGGATCATGTTTACGGTATATGCTGGGTTTCAGGTAAATACAAGTTTGGGGGTTATGTTATTCATAGGACAGAAATTAATTTTACCTTCCCAGACATTGTGTACCTCAAGCAATTTGGAAATGTTTTTTAGGTTTTTAGTGCATATAGTATAAATCTGTTTTAAATGTTGGTGTTCAGTAAATAAGTAAAGAGGTAGTCAAATTAATCACTTAACTGGGAAGTTGACCTTAGAGTCATAGTCTGTAGCCTCCAGGTTTCTCTGAGACACTGAGGACTGCCTCTCTTTACCTGATCATTGAAATGTTTGGGTTTTTTTTTTTAAATGGCTGTGTTCCTGCTCAGGGCTCAGGGTTTACTAAAAAAGATGGGATGGTGTGAGAAGTACTACGTAATTTGAAACAGGACCCACAATGAATTTAGAGGAACTTTTAGGTTTTCAGTGCCAGTATAGGAAATGTTACGGGACAGAAAAGCCTAGAGTTAATGTCACTTCTTAGAAACAGAAGTTAAGAGATGGAGTTATGATGCCGTTTTGAATGAGATTGTAAAGTAAACTTACTATAGTCATTCTAAGTTTTTTTTCAGGGATGAAATCAGAAATGTCACACCGATACACCAAGTATTCTAAAAATCAGTCTGTTTTCACTTGGTAATCTTTACATCTCTCTGTAAGTTTGTACTTCACTAAACTAAATGCTGCATTCAATGAAATGTACTTTCACTACAAGGAAAACTAATGGCTACTGTCCAACCCTTACATTAGTGCCTACTTTCTAATAGCACTCTTACAATTGCTTCATTTCTACCTTGCTGTGTTCAAACTAAACTTAGCCCCGTCTCTTCTGACATTTTGGTGAAACACCATTCTTATGACATACTGTCTGCTGCTTTTCCTTTCCTTTATGCACTCACCTACATGCCTTTTCATCCCCTTCTCTACTTTTACTATTGCACTAGGAACCTTTCTTCTGTGGGGGACCCAAACAAGCTTTTCAGATGTCGTATGGCTCCTTAAGAACTGTCACTTTCACTCCAAATAATGTTTGAAAACACATTTCTGTTACTTACAGAGAAAAAAAAACCAAAAACAAACCAAGAAAAATCCCATAACCCAATTCCAAATTGAAGGAATTAAAGGATATTAGTTTTCAATATCTTCAGAATTTTTATCTAACTGCTTGATGTGGTTTTGGATATGGTTATAGTTACCAGCAACTTTTGTTCTAATGGTTTCCATTTCATTTCCATTAGTTGCTTGCTCTGTTTTTTGTAAATATTACCTGCAATTATGTGCCATTTACTGCTGGAAGAATAAGTAAGTGCATATTTAAAATGCAGTCAACTAAAATTTTAGTCTGAAATTGAAATTTTAAGTGCATCTCTTTAAACATGATAGCACTGATGATTCAGTCACATGACTTGCCATTAACTGTATCACAAACATTTCCTGTAGCTTAACTCACTATCCCTGTCCCTTGCCCTCTTGAAATAAATGGACTTCCAGCAACAGTTTTGACAATACTCTTGTCTACAAGTAATAAAACATCTGGAAATTAGGCTAGATGGATAAAACAGTTCCATATAATAATACGTATCTGGCATTCATACAACCTCTGTATAATGCATGTTTTTTATGGACCAGATGTGGTATTTATGTGTTATGAGGAACAGAGGCATGTTCAGTCATGCTTTTTATTGCATTTAAATGCAAGGTATATTTTAATAACTCTCAAAGGGAATTGTCTCCTATTGATTAGAAACTGTCAGTGTGTTAGACATAAACCTGAAAAAGCAAATGAATCTGTCAGAAAACTGTAGATGTAATTTAAGTTGACATTAAGCTGTATACTTATTGTGAGCTGGCTTAAAAAAAAAAAAAAAGAAAAAGAAAAAGGCAACTAATAAATTTCTACTTATTCCTCCAGTGAAGGTGATCTATGAATCCTTTGATCTAAGAGTTGTTTATTTCTTCTCTAGAACTGTGTTCTGTTATATTTACAGGTCTATGAAATAATTATTATTTTACGTTTGTTCTTCAGCCTTTCACAATTTCTCATTAAGGCAGCAGCTTTGCATAAAAGCCAGCTGCACAGTCTCCATTTTTACAGTCTTGCATGGCATTTTCAAGTAAGGTGAATTAAACATCTATTGGGTGGAAAAGGAATTCCACTGAACCCTGTCCACCTTGCTTTTGTCATTGTTACTTTCCAAACAGCCCTGAAAAACACATTCTCTCCTTTACACCTTTTCTTTATCTAAGGCTTTTAGTATTTTCAGCCTGAATCTTCACTGCTTTTTTAAGAACGGAACCTATGACTTTCTTTTATTTACTGCAGCCATTTCTGTTGAGCCCACTGAGCTCTGTCTACGTGAGATGACCCTACAATATTCTGCATTTACTATAATGCTTCTGTTCCATGTTCTTTTTCATTATTATTACCTGTAGAAGAGCTGCCAATGTCGAATTTGTTTCAGGTTCTTTAGTTATTTTTTTTACTCTGCAATATCTCCTCAAACAAATAAATCCTCTACATGTGTGTTTCCAAATATATGTTATAGGTTGTTTTAAATGAAGTGCACTGAGGCCAGTCTTGACAGGCGTCAGTACCAGAATACCACTGTAGTTCTTCTAGTGCATCCCTTAACTTTTATTGAAGGGGAGGAAAAGCCTGCAGGGATGCTAACTTGGTAGCTATGAAATTTTTTTTTAAACTTTGTAAGAGGACTTCAATTTATGCAATAATTGGCTTAATTATCTTCTGCAGTAGTGAAGGCCAGAAATCTTGAAGCCAGCCTTAAGTATGAACTGATTTTTAAGCCTGCTACCCTCTTTACAGTTTGCTTGTGTATCACTGACCTCTCATAATCTCTACAGCACTGCCACATCTCTTCCTTGCTTTGGCTCTGGCTCTGCTGAAATTCTTATTAATTCTTGAATCATTTCCTGTCTCAACTGTTTCAGGTCTTTCTTTTAAGGTTCTTCTAAATCCCTATACTCTTAAGCTTCAGGAGACGCAGAATACTGTGCTTAGATTACTTTTTTATGTATATTCTCCATCCGTCCCTCAAGCCAGGCATCTCGGAATTCAGGTTCAGCATCAAGCTTCTGCTTTTCAGAACTCTCAGTGGATTTGTATCTCCTTTTCCAATTTTGAGTCTGTAACGAGCAGGGTAGGTACACAGGCTTTGTTCAGTTACAAGATTGAGGAAGGCAAAATGAAAACATGGCCTTGAGAAAAGGCCTAACATTCAAGTCCAAAATTCAGTGTTTCTGTAAACCCCTTGACTGTAGTAATAAGTAAGCTAATATATGGATTTACTCATAATCTATAACCCTGACAGAGAGGGACTAAGGCATTAGTATATCTTAGCCTTAATGTGTAATTTAGATGTAAAGGACAACATGAAGTGGTTCCAATGGAAAGAAAAAAATCATTCTAAGCCAAAATATTTAAGTGCTCTCAAAGCCCAAACTGGAACAATTTTTTTTAAATTCATCCCCCCACCGTGTTTTCAAGTAGACTAAACCTACTTATGCCTGACATCTTTATTGGCCAGTCAGGTTATCCCAATATGCAAGAAATACAGCAGGCACCACAGGAAACCAGCATGGTCAGAGGCTAACCTGACTGAGCTCAAACACAAGAAGGAAGTGTATGGGAAGTGGAAGATGGGATATACTACAAAGGAGGGGTATGGAAGCATCACTGGGGCATACAGGGGTGGAATTAGCAAGACCAAAGTTTGGCTGGTATTGAAGCAGATAAGGCATATGAAGTGCAACAAGAAGGGCTTCTGCAGGTATGTTGACAGCAAAAGGAAGACCAGGGAAAATATAGACCCACTGGTGAACCGGGCAGATCATCTACTTATGAAGGGTATGGAAGAGGCTGAGATACCGAATGTTTTATTTATTTCAGTCTTTTCTAGCAGAAACTCCTGCTAAGCCTCCCAGGTTCTGCCAGTTCTGTTCAACCTTTTTATTAGCGATATGGATGCAGGAGCTGAATGCACCATTAGCAAGTCTGCTGATTAGTAAACCGGGAGGTGCTGTTGACTCTCTTGAGGGATGAGAGGCCTTGCAGAGGGATCTAGATTGACTGGAGCATTAGGCAATCATCAATGGCATGTAATTTAACAAGAACAAGTGCTGCATTCTGCACGTGGGACACGGTAACTCTGAGCACAAGCATAAACTGGGAGAGGAGTGGCTGGAGAGCAGCCCTGCAGAGAGGGATCTGAGGGTGCTGGCTGACAGCAGGCTCCATAGGGCCCAGCAATGTGTTCTGGCAGCCAGGAGGGCAAACCGCATCCTGGGGTGCATCAAACACAGCATCACCAGCTGGTCAAGAGAGGTGATTATCCTGCTGTGTTGAGTGTTGGGGTGGCCTCACTTGGAGTACTCTGTGCAGTTCTGGAACGTGAAGGTCCTTGAACGTGTCCAGAGGAGGGCAACAAAGCCGGTGAAAGGGCTGGAAGGCATGTCCTATGAGAAGCCGCTGAGGACTCTGGTTCCAACTGTCTAGTTTGGAGAAAAGGAGGCTGAGGGGTGACCTCATTGCTCTCTGCAGCTTCCTAAGGAGAGGAAGTGGAGAGGGAGGTGCTGGTCTCTGCTCCCTGGGATCCAGCAATAAGACACATAGGAATGGCTCAAAGCTGCACCAGGGGAAGTTTAGACTGGACATGAGGAAGCATTTCCTTACCAAGAGGGTGGTCGAACATTGGAACAGGCTTCCTGGAGAGGTGGTTGATGCCCCAAGGCTGTCAGTGTTTAAGAGGTGTTTGGACAGTGCCCTTAACATGCTTTAACTTTTGGTCATCCCACTTCAGTGGTCAGGCAGTTGGACTAGATGATCGCTGTAGGTCCATTCCAACTGAAATATTCGATTCTATTCTGTTCTATTCTAATACGGTTTCTCTGACTAGCCGTGAAGTTTGGAGGAGAGAGATACTACCCACAGCAAAGAAGGATCAAATTAGGAAATACTTAAATAAGCTGAACCTATACAAAACCATGGAATCTTGCAGCCATGGAACAAGCAGGAACAAGTTCAACAACAATTGTGAAGTCCTGCACTTGAGGCAGAAAATCCCCGTGCATTGGTACAAGCTGGGCACTGGCTGGTGAGAGACCAGCCTTGCAGAAAAGGACTGGGTGTCTTGATGGACAGCAGGCTGAACCTGAGTCAGCAGCATGACCTTGCAGCAATGAAGGCAAACAGTATCCTGGGGCGTATAAGCAAGATCATCATCAGTGGGCTGAGGAAAGTTAATATCCTCCATTCTTGGAGATTTTTCAGAATTTGCCTGTGAGTTTCAAAACGGCCACAAGCAACCTCACTTAACTGCACGAGTAACCTTCCTTTGAGCAAGAGGTTGGACCTTGAAGTTTGCTCTTGAACAAAAGGTTGGACCCTTTCCAGACAATATTCTATGATTTTGACACAATAAAGAAGATAATCTGATACACTTTAGTCAGTTGAGGAATCTCAGGTCTCAAAATTAATTTAATCGCCTAATGGGGAAGTGCAGAGTAAATTCTATGGAATTTATGGAGTTTGTATTTTAAACTGCTGTGCACATAGGAAAGACTTTAGATTTGAAGTATTTTTAACTTTCTACGTATTCCTAAAATGAATGAATGATTGGTCCTTTAATACATAATCAATGTAGTTTTTGATACACACACCTCCCCGAGCTGCTAATCGTTACCATGAATATTTAATTTATTGTGATCATTTAATTTAGAAGAACAGTGTGAAGCCTCGCAGTTGTGATCTGAAAGCTATGACTATAGAGAGTCTCAAATAAAGATATAATTAAACACTGATTCACAGTCCAAAGAGCTACCACAATATACTAAAAGGCATTTGTAAGCAGTATTACTGAGTATACTGAGTAAGACCTGTTGAAAAGAATGTCAAGATTTATTTTGAAATATTTTGTAGAAAAGGTTTTTTTAAGCAATAAAGAAAACCTTACAAAATATCAAGTTTCAAAAAAAAATACATTTAAAGGGAACTGTGGATTTTAAAAGCTGCAGAATGGTTTTGATTGCAGCTAAACAGTAATATTTTCTTTGTATAGACCCCAGTAACAGATGTTACTTTCTTTTTTGGCAGTCTGTAAGTAACCTCTTTTGTTCAGTGAGCTCTAAGGCTGGTGTATTGTATTTGCAGTTTAATTTGTCAGAAGGAATGGTCAGATCATGTTATTTAACTCCTGCTTCTTGTGGTCATTAGTTACTTGTATTACCAAGGATGCTTTCTGTAAATGTTCTTCATAGTACTACTATGAATAAATGGTACCAGAAATAAACTATGCTAATCCATAATGCATTTTATTATTATCATTTTCAACACTGTATTTGGTCAGCTGAAAAGTGCTTAGAAAGCTCCTTCAAGTCAATTGTGTGGATAGGGGCAATGTGCAACCAAGTGGCACCATGTGCTTAGATCTGCCTCTACCGATGGTGACGGTGCAAAATGGCTTTAGAGCAACCCCCTGGATGGAGGAGACTTGTGCTACTCACATTTCATGTTCCTAAAGTCGTACATGTGTACTGCCATTTTTGTACTTTCCTTCCCCGAGGGCTATTGAATGCAAATACTGTGAAAAGAAGCTTGGAGGTAGCTTTTTGCCTTGGCTGGAGCTGGAGCTGGAGAAAGGGAAACAAAGAGAGGAAGGCAGTTTAAAGCCGCATCTGTCTACTGCTTTCAGTTCTGCCAAGAGCTGCTGTGCCAAGGTGCCAATATTTTAAGAAGATTGCCTAATATCATTAGCCATATGTAGATTCATTATTTTGAAAAAATAATCAGACAAAAAGACAGCTCAGTCAAAAATACATGCCTCTAGGCAAAGAGTCTGCAGTAATAACTACTAATTTTTATAAAGCTCAAGTTGATTTTCTGATGAAAAATGAGATTTGGATTTTTTTATTATTTTATGTTTTCTTGACACTTCATATTAGTTGTGCAGAACGATGTAACGTAGAATCTACCAATGTCTAATTTTACAGGCTTTGCTATTCAGAAGGAAATGGGAAAATACTTAGGTCCTGAAAGAGAGGAAAAAAGTCAGAAAATAGGCTTGCAGACAGGAGTTTGATACTACACAGATGTGATAGCATAATGTTTTAGCTTATCAGTTCAGAAGTCAGAACGGTTTGAAGTCATTTAGAGTTTTGTCTTCCAACAAAAGAAACATGTAGAGAATGTGGTGGTTTGCTGAAGGCACCTGGTTCTGTTGCCGGCAAAAGCAAAGGATAACTTGTCTCTACTTCACTGAAAGCACGATTGGATGCCTAATAAAATTACTGTGTAATACAGCATGATTGGCAGTTCCTGCTTAGGAAGCCAAGGAATAAAATGGCAGAGGCGTTGACGTTCACTGGCAAAACTCCCATTGACTTCACAGGAGCTGGGTTTTAAATGAATAACGTTGAGAAAATGTGCTTTAGAAACTTTCAAGTTAATCTGTTGGTTCAGATCAGGGTAGAATGGACAACTATGCCTGCAGGCATTAACAGGTCAGACCTATCTTTACATGGTTGTGGGATTTACTGAAATAAGTGGATCAGATAGGGGGTGTGGTACCAAAACCTATCGGGGTGGAATCTGTGCAATCCTTCCAAAATCAGTCCATTACCAGGGTGTGACTGAGTATATTTTGGCTGTGCAATTGGCACACTCGCCTCTCTGCAGCTCCTTTTACCTTTATGGACAAATACTGCTAAGCTAGGAGGGCAGCTAGGAGAAATGTACGTTGTGAACAGTTAGGACACAGCCTGAATGCACTACGCCAGGATGGAGCACGACAGAAATGTGCAAAGACAAATAAATATATGCAGAAAACAAGAAAGGAAAAAATACCGTTGTCATGAGTTCCTTAAGAATGTGTTTATCTATGAAGAATAAGTAATGGTACCATAAGTAATAATAGAAGAAGGAGGAGGGATGTATTTAAGGAAGGAAGGGTGGAGTTAGTTTTATATTTGTGAGCCTAGGTGACATAAATGCATGTCTGTTTCACTAAACATAATTGCCTAGCTCTATAATAATTAGTGAGACAAAACAGGTCTCCGATCATCTGCCTGCCATCTTCAGCAAAGCCAGGATTCACTCAATCCCTTTTCAGATGTCTGATGTTGCTTCATGGTAAGGGATTGCCCGAACGGTGAGTTCAACGTCGTTTCTCTCTCAAGCGCTTTGGGCATTTTTTTGCTTTGCCTGGTGCCATGTGCCCGTCTTCCGGCCAGAGACAGGGAGGGTGTCGGTGTCCTGCCCTGCCTGCAGAGGCGCTGACTTGGGGCAAGCATCTGCCACCTCACTGCGAGGGACAGCGGGGAGAGGTGGCTGCAGAACTCAGCCCAGACCTGATGACTGGTGTCGAAAGCATTATACCTGGCACATAAACGGCTGAATGGGATGGTAATACCACGGCAGTAGTTGTGGTGCTGTAGTGTTATAGAACACTAGAAGAAGAATGACGGTTTGAAGAGATTTCTTCTCACAAACCTTGTTGTAGTAAAAGGCTCTTTTTCTTCTGGTCCGTTTAAACAATGGACTGGATGTTTTTTTGAGCTTATCTCTCGTGCAGGAATACATCAGAGTATGCTGAAATATTCCGAATATTTAATATATATTGAAAGGAAAAAGTCGACAAATTAAGGAGTATAAAGATTAGTCCTTGTTTAAATTTACTTGGAAGATCACAGACAAAATTTTGTGCTTTAAATTTGGATGGGCTGGGACCCCCATGTTTTAAATGTATTTTCATTTCTATAGTCTGTTTATTGAGATGCATTAGCATGAAAATGCTAAACCACATCACATTACTTAATGCATGTTTAGAAGTCCACACATTAATGTTATTTGGTAGGAAGTAAGATGTAGGAACTCTAGAAAATTTGAAACTCTTTTGCTCTCAGACAACACAGCTCTCTTGCAGAAACACATCTTCACTAGACCTGCTCAGAGAAGCAACATAAAATAATTTTATTGATTGATTGTATAAAAACTGTACGGAATCTGCTGTGGAACCGGAGACTTCCGTGTTGTTTCTTGTTTTTTTTTAATCTTTCTTTTTTCTTTTGATCTGACTGTGATCTGAGAAAATCAATGGCATCTGATGAAACCAGTTATGATTTTTGCCATATATTTTGTTCCTTAAAGATTTCTTCCCATTTAACATACTGGAATCTCAAAGACCCCCAGCAGAAGGAAAGCTTCTTGAAATCTACTTGAGTAGAAGAGAACAGAAGGTCTTGCCAAAGTATCTTAGTCATAGGAGCTCAGGTAATCCTCTAGGCAAATTTTAGGATTCTGTTTGCATATGCCTACAGCTTTCATTTGCATTAAAATCTGGCAGTTGTATTAACACTTATTGAGGTTTTAAGTATTTTCAATCTTCATATGAACAATGAACACGTAAAATTTGCTGGAGAAATTTTTGAAGCCAGATTTCCAAATCTGATGAATTTTCATATAATTTGTCATCCATAAATTTCATTTTTTTTTTTCTAGCTGAGAAAATGAGACTACACATGTACAAGCACAAGTTCTGGCTGGGCTTATGCATACCATAAACTGGGCTTTGTGTGTGTGTGTGCACACCGTAAGTGTACTGGCATTTCACACAAGCTACTGAACACTTCAGAGATATCTGCTTGGATATTTTCGTGAACTATTACTTTTGAACTACGAAATCCATTTGTGTGTGCTTGACAACTGCTATGTGAGGACCGTCTTAAGGCTGCCAGCCCCTGCCCCCATATGTTTATTGCGATATGACAAAGCTTGCAAGTATTTTTCTATCCAGGATGATTGTGATGTGTGCAGTTTATCACAATAAGTAATGAATTTCAAAGATACCTAGAGAATGTACTAATGGGAATCTTCTGATCTTTTAGCCAGCTTAGGATATGATTGCTTCCACAGCTGAATGTGCATTACTCCTGTAAGGAAAACCCAATGTTTCTTCCAATCAATTATTTGATGTGGTGAGTCATGAGGTTTTGTTACTCTATTTGAGCAAAATTCTAAGTTTACATACAGATGAAAGTAGATTCTGAAAAGGAAATTCCCTGTTAACTAAAACCTTAAATACATTTCTTTAAGAAAGCCCAAGTGATCAGTTAACTATCTTCCAACTATGCACTTCAAATTCTTTCTAATATAATGTATTACCTCTTTTACATCTTAACACACGACCTGTTACAAAAGACAGAAGCTGTCTTTTGTATTTCCAAACTACTGTCTTTTCTTCAAGCCAAAATATACATATGTTGACATGCCAAGTGCCTCCTTCAGGTAGTAAAGTAAAAACATGTTCAGACATGTCCTGGAGCTTGGAAAAATCGCCAGAAAATGTTTAGCTCAAATAAAGCATCAACAGTTTCATTTTTATTACTTTCAGCAGCAATCAGATCTCTAATTAAACTCCATTAGCTTAAAATAAAGCAGAGCTTTGAAGATGCAAATCAATAACCAGAGTAAACAACACATTGACTGTATTAAGAAAGTGTTGAAGCTTTGTTCGCACTACACATTCTTCAAATTTTAAGCCCTCCTACTTACCTCAGGCTTAAGTAAATCGTCCAAATTAACATTTAGAGCAGAGAGGTAACAGACCTTTTTGGACTGCATTTCACATAAGAAATCTGGTTTCCTCTCACTGTTGAATGTGAAACTTGCAAGGTTTTGCCTATTATGATGTGACATTTCTTCACTCATAAACTGTTTTTTCTTTTTAAAAAAGGTTTTGCTGGAGATCTAAGTGCTCTGGCACTGAATTCATCTCCTACAAAGGCTTGCTTATAAAAAAAGATTAAAAAAAATTCAAACCAACACCATGAAGGATTTAAACCTTTGTATAATACACAGGCTCTGTGGCAGGATCCAATTCACTGGTTTCCTTTGTACACAAGAACAATAAAGTCTTAAATAAAGGCTTTGAGAGAGTACATAAACAAGTCTTTTAAAACAAGCAAATGTGTCCTTTTAAGTTCTTCTCATTAAACAGGGTAGGCTGATGAGGATACTGAAGCTACTTGTGCATATAAGAATGCCTGGGAAACAACCCCTGCTGTAGGCAACACGTTCAAAAGTTAGATCTAAACCACAGAAACACCAACTCCATAGGACACATTTCATTCTGTTAAAATGTCTGGAATCAGATTACTTAGTCCTCACAATCATCAAGCTTCACAGAATAGACTAGGTAACTGAGACTCTATTTTAACCTTCTCATGTTCTGCCAAGAGCCTTCAAAAGTGTTCCCTTCTTAAGTGTTCTTAAGTATTTGTAAAAATGCTATTTAAGAACATCCAGAATTAATGTGGCCTCAAAACTACTAATAATGCTGTTCCAGATGTTTGTGGTGAATTGTTCAGCAGGAAAATTAATAAACCCATACTTACACAAACAACTTTGCTTTAAAATACTTGCCTGGATTTGTCCTAAACCCATAAAAATCAGGAAATTCTGTACTCTCTGTCTCTTTAAAGTAGTGGTCCCCAACAAACCATGTTAAGCTTCCAAATTTCTCATGCATTCTTATCATCAAACTTTTTGAATTGGAAACAATATAAACTTCACGGTTTACTTAGGTTCTGTGGACCACTTCCCATGACCTCATGGCCTGTAGTTTGGAAACTAGTCCTCTAAGAGGTATGTATATGATGGTGGAAAGCATGATTAGAAGACATCTGTTGGCTGTCACTTTAATTTGGTGCAGTGGATGATAGTAGCATTGAGACATAGACTTTTGGCAGGTGAGCTACCTGGATTTACACCCCAGGTCCTGATATACCCATATATCAGATTAACTCAATGTCCCCTGGGCACTGAAAACCAGAAGGAGCAAAAAAAGTTTTTCTCTCATGTTTGCTCTTACCCACCTGAAGAAATCCAAAGCTCTCTATTAAGTATGCGATGCAGCCAGGGCATTTCAGCTCCTACACATTGCCTTCTTTTTTCTGGCATCTGTCCGCATATGGCTTGACTCTTCAGCAGGCCTGAAGAGGTGAAGAGCTAGTTCCCTTCTGACTTGAGGGCAAAATAGCATCTAAGTGAGGGGAACGGTGTAAAAAGTCCCCAAGCTAAAATGTAAATTTTTTGGAGGCACACATGTCTGTGTTTTCAGACTTGAATGACTCAAAGTTGCGCCACCAAAAGGTACGTGTCCCACCTAATGTCAAAAATCCTTGTCCTTAAACACATTAAATAAAAGTCCTTCAATAGTCCTTAAGTATTAGAAGTCCATAAATACCATGTATTTAAATGTCTAGTGCCACTTATGAATGTAAGAATAGCTACTTAGATGTATATTCCTGTCCTTACAAAGCCAAAGCTGGATGTTTGCATTAACACATTTTTGTCTTCCTGCTTTCAATACTAAAATAAAAGATGAAGATAAGCAAAAAGTCTCCATCATTTAGGAGTCTCCCTAGATGACACACTGTCCTCTGCTTAAATTACTTAGTCCCTTCTTAAAGACTAAGCATTTAATGAAATATATAAGGTACAGCCCTATTCTCTGAGTCTCATTGGCGTGGTGTTGGTTCCAAACTTAGGTCTGCAGGGACTTGGAAGGGGTCGGGATGAACTGGACCGTGGTCCCTGCAGAACTAGAAGATGTGGAGAACTGACAAGTCCTTAGGCCAAGTTTCTGTTACAGCATGGAGGCTTTTCATTAACGGAATGGGAAAACTTGAAATGAGACGCCAGCTTAGCTGTCGCCACTGGGGGCCACTGCTACTTAGCAAGAGAGAAGCAAAGGGAAGCTGCTGCAGGGCCTGGAGCCTGCACTGACTGGAGACAGCTCCTGGAGAGAAGCAACTAGCTTCCCGTGTGGAGTCCCTGTTTGGAGATGGGACTAGCCAGCAAAAGTACGCACAGAGAATTAAAATCTCCTGAGAATGAATATATGAATGAGATGCTAAGACTTCTGCTGAATGTCACCATGAGTGATGGCAGAAGTAGGGCCAACCACGCTCTGCAGCGGTACTCCCAGTCCTGTGCTGGACTTCCACCTGTTTGTAGGAAGTGGCTGGCATACCAGTAATAATGGGGAGCCCTTGCTAATCAAACCTGGTCAAAAGTGGGTCATCATCACTGTTGTCTTCTTTGACCAAGAATTACTTTTCTTGCTAAGCGGGAGAACAGGCAACGTGGAATAGGCAAAAAATGAAGTCAGGTAGCAGAGAGGTTTTGGGCAGTAATTAGCAATACAAACTGGAAAATTATAAGATGGACAACGGAATTATGTACAAAAGCTAAGTGAACGGTTTCTCCTTATAGTCTGAGACATACTTTTTTTCCCAAGACTACTTTTCTGTAAGCACATACTGCTGGAATAATGCAGAATTGTGAATTCTGGACTAGATGCAATAGTCAGGCTTTTCCAAGGGTTTCCCCTAAGGATTAAGAAACCTCAGGTGAAAATCTTTCTCACTCCAGACATTATCCACATCTATAAAGTTATATTATAGCCAAATTGACCCTTCTGCAAATCTTTTGTACAAAATGTATTCAGCGTTAAATAGAAACCAAGGCCTGACTTTTCCTATCTGTTGCACGTAAGATGATGGCATAACTCACCGATTTCAAATGGGCCAGCCTTCATATACTTTACAATTGACAAAGGACTTACACCTCACAACCGTTCCTCACACTGATGCAATGTAAATGTTTTGGAGAGGGGCAGTTACATGTCACATACACCAACATTTGCCCCTTAATGCTGCTAGTTTTTTAGACAGCAGCAGGTATCTTCTTTTCAGCCTGAGCTGCCATGCCATGCAGAAATGACATCTAATGGGCCAGCCTGACAGAATGTAACCCATTCAAAAAATCAACATACATAGAAGTGAGAAAAGGAGAACAGGACAAAGCCGGATTTATCCCCCCAGAACTAGTGGACAAGCTGGCAAAATTGTTGCTAGGAATTGCTAAATGTTGACCTCCCACCAAACACTTTAAAGATGTCCCTGGCTCTAAACAAGCATTGTACCACATTGGACTGTATCAACCCAAACCTCTGTTTGCAGCCCATCAAAGAAAAGCAGGTGTGGGTCACTGAGGCGGGATGTTCCTGGCCCCATCCCCCTGGGAAATCTCTGGCACTGGTACTGCTATTGTACAGCGTTAATTAGATCATTCTAATTAATTCATTCGAAGTGTAAATTAGGAAGGAATGAAGATAAATTACACTAATACATTTAACCCCATGCTGTTTATTTAGCAGTTGAACAAAATAATGTGGTTAAAAAGAGTCTAACAAGGCAAAAGCCCAAGACACAGCTGTTTAATAGCATTAAAAATGAGATCTCAGCCTGTGCTGTGGGCACATACTGCTTGTTTGCATTTAAAAGCGTTGCCAAGATAGCTGTACTGGCAAACCCTGCTACTGTAGATGCAGCTGATACTAACAGAACAAAACAAAAAATGTATTTCCATCTCCTGAATTAAATAACCTGCTCTGGTAAATGGATTATATTGCTGGTACGGCTCTGCCAGCGTTAGAACTCTTGCTGGTGTTGATAGAGTAGTCTGGAAGATGTTCTAGCTACGTAGGTATGCCTGCAAAATGTTTAAGTGTCAATAAAGCTGTATTATAAAGTTTGCTATACATTCAAGGATCCAAGAACTTGTCTCAACACAGAAGTCAAACAAATTTAAATAAAGTGCAAGGTGAAACTCATTTAGTTAAAATAGCAGTGTTTTAGCCAGCTGGATTTGAGTTGAACAAAGAAGTTCTTGCTACCCCAATTGTTTTGGAGTCAAATGTGGCACGTGCAATTCAAGAAATGAGAACCGAAAATTTTAGGGGGTTTACATGCTTTATGTTTTTGAAGGCCACTCTTCCATTTCACATAGTCATTTTTTCAGACTTCTTACTAAAAGAAAAAAAAAACAAAACCAACCCTAAGAGATTATCAATTTCACATGACTCTAGAAGCTGGGGCTTTGAGAAAAGGGCCAATTATCTTGTGATTTGTGATAAAATCATGATATTTAGCAACACTTCAAAGATCCTATCTATCCTGGCATATGAATATTAGGAAAAACATGTTTAAACTAGTTCAGTGGGCATGCTAAACTATGTCCTGGGATAGGCTAGGTCAGCTTTGTTTTCAGCAGTGTCAAAATACAGATTGGCCCATCTACGAAACTGGCTTAACTGGAACTGTGTTTAAATGTGACCTGACTTAGTTCTTAGACCAACATAAACCAGGCCAAAGATTCTCTTTGGACCAGGTTAATTTCTTGAGTGTTTCTTCCATGCTAGCCATGCAAGCATTCTTATTCTAAATGTGTTTTAAGCTGTATTCAGTGAGAGCTACCTAGTTTTAACTCCTGTGCAGAAAGGAGCAGAGGCGCTTTGGATGCTTTCTGTCGCCTGAGCATAAATAGAAGCTCCTGTGAGCACGCTCAAGAGAACTGCTGTTGTGGTTTGTAAGCGTTCCAGGCGTGGAATTACAGGCAGAGAACTATGGAGTTACTTTTTCTTCTTCTGTCTCTGCTCCCACCGGTAGCACTCCTCTACGCAGTGCATGCGCGCTGAGTTACATGCATACAGAAGGGGCTGTCTGGCTGTCTAGCTGCTTCCCCAACAGATGATGTATAGCTTCATCCAACCATTCTGCCCTGATTAACTTCAACAGGTTCCTCATTTTATGGAGGACAAGGAAGATTGGTACTTCATCTGGACAGTCTCTTATAGGATTATTGCTTCACTCTGTTCTTGCAGACTATTGCCCAAATCTGTGTGCTGTGGGCAGCCGGGTATGCCTTTTAAGTTGTTCTCTCCACAGACCTCATTCTTCACTGACCAATCTTCATAGCCATGCTCAAAATCAGTTTTACAGATCCGATGTTGCTGAGCAATAGATTAGGTAACATTATTCTACCACTTCTGTTTTTCATTCATAGTGCTAATTCTTCCCGATGGAAGTTTCTCCTGACACTGTACGGAGTGATGTGTCCCTGTGTTTTCAGTTGCACGGGATGATATAATCTGACACTCTGACACCAGACAATGGAAGATTCACCATAATGGAATTAGCTCTAAGGGGACAGGATTTGGGTGGAACATCTGCAGGTTTTGTTGGGGAAAAATGGGAGAAAAAAGGATCAAGGTATTTTATGGGAAATGTTATGATGGAAGGAAAAACCCAGACTCATAACATGAACAATGCAATCTGCATCAAAGGTCGAACATTCACAGTCTGAACCAAAATCCTCTAGAGCTACATGACTCAAGTGAGCACTGGATTAGACACATGATGTCCGTGAATACCCCTTGCGTAAGGTGGTTTACAATTTCCAACAGCTTCTCACACCTAAACAGCTTTGAAACACACTTTATTACATACAGATGTGCAGCATTTTTAGACCTTGCGATCTGCAATGCTTCATGTCGTAATCAAACAATATTGTAAAAAGAAATAATCTATGAAACAAATTACTCTTTCATCTGCTCCCTGTTCAGCCATGCTCTCCAGGCTTGCGTATGCCCCCAGGCTCTCTGGAATTTCAGATGTGTCCTGCTGTACACTGTCTGTGTGCTTATCTGCAGACTCTGGAGTCCAGCAACAGGAGTACGAGGAACCCCCTGCGCATTAGTGAATTGCTTGCAGGGCTTTGTTTAGCAGGAGAAATTTGGCTGACATTTCATTACGAGGAATGAACAAATTCTCCCAACTACTATATGCAGCTACGAGTCTCCTGCTGGTGGGAGGACAATAATTGTTCTTATCTTCCTTGATGCCTCTTATTAGCAAATGAAAAATTAGCAGTATGTACAATGTTCAGTATGGTATCCTGTGTTTTTCTGGTAGAGAGCTGCACAGTACCATTATTTAAACACAGATGTTAAGTCTAGAAGATGTTTATGTTTGAAATCGGCCTTTTGCACAAATGCGTTTTTCTCATATTTTGTTAATTGGTAAATAATTAAAGCCAGGCGTAGCTTTGCGCTGCTGTAGTGCTCCAGCGCGCAGCTATGAAGCGGTAGCTATCTCCAGGCCTCCTCAGAGCGCAATGAACGTGCGGTGGCCCCAGCTCCGCGCCCGCGGGGAGGATCCGCGCCCGGGAGCGCGGCTCGGTCCCCCGCCGTGCCCGGGCTCCCCCGGCCGCTCCTCGGGGCGCCGCGGAGCGGCTCCTCGGCGGCTGCTCTGCTCGCCTCCTCCCCGGGCTCGGCCGCCGCAGGTTCTCTTGGCCACGCCATGCGGACCAGGGGCTGCGCAGCCCCCGCCGCGCTTGGGACCCTCCGCCCGGCTCTTCCCCGTGCAGTAATGCAACGCAGAGCGCTCCCCCTCCTTCAGCCCGGGCGCGGGCAGCCGGCTCCTCCGCGGAACACCCGCCCGGCACCGCGGAGCGCTCGCCCGGCGGCGGGGGGCTGCCGGGCTAACCCCGTGGCGCGGCGAGGTGCGGTGCGGTGCGGTGCGCCAGCGGGCAGGGGAGACCGTCCAGCAGCCCGTACCCATCCCCCGGGCGCCGCGGGGGGCACCCTTCCCTCTCCCCCGCCGCCGAGGCGGGACGGCAACCCCTGCGAGAGCGCTGCCCGGTCCTCCCCTCCCGCCATCCCTCCCCCGTCTTCCTCTCCCTCCCTCCACGGCCCGCCTCCCGCAAGCGGCACCACCTCCGCC
>KZ505970.1:82387-127902 GCA_002844005.1 Limosa lapponica baueri
GCATGCTTGGGGCAGGCGCTGCGTGGGGTCAGCGCGGCCAGATCCGCGCCCGCGGAGCGCTGCGCGTCCGCTCCGCCTGCAGGCGGGCTCCGCCGGAGCGTCGGGGGACCGTCGCCCCTTCTGCAGGCGGCGCAGGGCTGGGCGGCCGGTGGGTGGGCATCGGCGGTGGCTGTGAAGCGTCTCCGATACGCGGCTGTCCTCGGGAGGTGGCGGCTCCCGCTGGGAAGGCTGCTAGCTTCCCCGGTGGGCTTCAGCTTCCCCCTCGGGGCCCCCGGAGGGTGGGAGCATCCTCTGGGACGGCGTGGGGCTGCGCCCCGAGCTGCGCTCCCTGAGCCGGTACAGAAACTTTTGCACGTGGTTGTTGCTCTACAAAGGGAACCATGCGCACTTTAACTTCTCGTGCTGTTTCCTTACCAGGTTGGGAAGCAACCCAGCAAATTTCTTGTCAAAGACGGGAGTTGTTTAGGCGTTATGATGGAGTGAACTCGGGTGTGTGTGTGTGTGTGTGTGTGTGGTTTAGAAGAGTTGGGTTTCTTTGTCTGCCCTAGCAGGAGCAGCGTGTCCTGCTTTCCATCTCGCTGCAGGTCCTGCACTGTCTTTGCGCTAGAGGACTTTAGGTAGAGTAAGGGTTTGGCTCTGCAAAACCTATAGCATCGCTGCAGATTTAGCAATTGAAAGCGGTGTTGGTTGAATCGATGGGATGTTTAGCCGATTTCCGCTCCTTCAGCTGTTTCACTGATTCTGAACAAAAACGCAACCACCACCATGTAATTACGGAGTCATATTAAAATGAGTCTACATCAGGGATGTGTCACTAATTTGAAAATACTTAATTTTTCATTTGATTTAGGCTGGGACCTGCGTGCTGCAGAGCTGTTGAGAAGTAGGGCAGGGAGTCTGTTGTTTAGTCTTAAAGTAGTGTTTACTACTGGGCTGCTGTGACAAGTAGCCTGTTGAAGTGTAATTATAAATCAAAGTGTTGGTTCAACCTCTGTTCCTAGATAAAATCTGTATCTGTAATTTACTGACCACTTCTTGTCTTTTACATACAAATATTGTTATTTCTAAGGAAAAAATGCCTGAAGGGAATTGACTCATTATTCAAGATGAACATTTGCTCACTGACTGTAAATTACCTCTGCAGAAGTATTTGAGGCTTGCATAATTTCCAACACCAAATAGAGAAATCAGAGATGTCATTCTACGTTTTAATGTTCTTGTAAGATTCTGAACTGAGCTAATTGTCAGAAACTGCAAAAGGACGTGTTTACAGAAACACTGCTTGTTAGTAAATTATGATAATTGCTTGTAAGGGTGTTTGTTTGAGTAGCCCATGTGTGAACTCATCTCAGCAACCACAGTGGAGGAAAAACATATCTATAGATACGTATCTTTGTTCTGTTTGGGGAAATATGTTAGCTTATCTTAAATGTGAATTGGCATACTTTGAATTCTTCTCAATAGATGACATTGTGGTGATAAAAGCAATGTTACTGGAACAGTTAAAGACCAGCATACGTGAAGTCTCCAAGTGCTTTGTAAGAAATAGCATTGCCCACTGAAAGACCAAGTATTCTATTTTAGTGGGGTGAAATGCTGAACGCCTTACTCAGTAGCTGTTTGAGAATAGCTCTTATAATATTATTTTTTTTACGGCAGTGTTCGTTAGTATGGATGTGGGTGGGCTTGGGTAACACACAGTGATCTGTTCCTCCCCTCTGCATATGTTCTGTAGCTCACTAGCCTCCAACGTGCTCATAATTGCAGGGTGGGTTTTTTATGTTTGTCTGTATTTTATTGTGGTTATGGTCTCGTTCTGAACGATGCTGAGCAAGCGGCACTTGCAGGAGTACAGAGCCCGTTGAAAGATCTGAATGCCTGCGTCTGCAGCCTCTGACATGAACTTTACCTGCCCAAGCAGGGGCTGAACTCTGTATGCATGATAAAAGAAAGTCTTCAGTATACTCTGAATTGCCCCTTAGATATGGGGGGAAAGGAGAGGAACTCTGTTTCTATAGAGATCCTGACATGCCTAGGCTCTGGTGTCTACACATTCACTCAGTTGGGATGGAGAGCAGGAGGGCCAGTGAGCATCTTTATATCGTGGTGACTCTATTAATAGTCTCTGATCAGTGGGTGTTTAGCTCCTGTCCTCTCCCTGGCAAGGAAAACTTGCAGGAGTGGGTCCTCAATGTGAGAAAGGCCAGTCTGTTGAGATCCAGTGAATGCTTTGCACTGCATCATAATAGTATATTATGATGGTTCTTTGCCAGTAAAGGGTTCACCTTCCCATCTGCATCTCCAAACTGTTTATGTACTAGTATTTCAAGCCATGACCCTTTTTGTAATCCTTGAGTTCTAGCAGGTTTCAACCTGTATATAGTCAGTATAATCTTTTTGGCTATAGATTAAGTGGGTAATTTTAGTCTGAGATTAGTGCTCAGGATCCTTGAATGCCATCTGAGTCTTTATTTGCAAGGCAATACAATTGCATTAAAGGTAACTTAATTTTCCTTGTAAAAGGATTTGTGTTGTGAAGATGTACCAGCCTCCTTAAGATCTTCTGTGCTTAGTGCATTTGATAGGTTGGTATAGGGAACATTGGTAAAATAATTTTCCGAACTTTTACAGAGTAGAGTGAGACACATGCTCTGCCCTGTGGCTCTGAGGGGAAGGATTCTTCTCTCTTTTGGAGGATTTTGGATTGAGCCTTGTGTTCTGAGCTGTGGTGTTTTTCAATCCCAGTTAAGTTTCATCAGGTAGCTATGTTCCAGATTAAAGTAAACGGGCTCTGGTGCTTTTTCAGTATAGTGTCTCCTTGTTCCTTAATTGATATTGGTTTAAGGGGCTTTTCTGCTGTGACTGAAGGGAAAGGTGTATCTCAGACTTGCTGTTTGATGTGACGAGTCAATTATTCTGTTCTCTAGCACAGGTAGCCAGGAGAATGGTACTGGCTGTGATGCAGTTAATCTGTAGCTGTTGTATATTGCATATACACAAATTGGTTGTTCTGAAATTGAGTTCGCTACCCAAATTATTCATATAGGGTTTTGATTTTATTGAAGATTCTGGTCATATGAATCTAGAAAAATACCTACATTTATTTTAAAATGTGTTTTTTTTTTTTTTTTTTTTTGAGGCGTGTAAAGCTCTTGTGTCATCTTGAAGCATGAAGTGTGGGAATAGAGTTGTACAGTTCTGTACTGCTTAAACATGCTTAGTAATATGAAAATGTTTGAGTCTGTGAGAGAGGGAAGTATATCCACATTAAAAACCGACACGGGTGGCCCCAGGTCATGCTCTGACTTTAAGCATTGGGTGCTTCCCAGGTAGGCTTTTGCCCTGTTCCTTATTTAAAGGTGCAGTAAAAGGGACTCTGGGCATATCACAGTAATTAGGGAAGTTTGATTCTCTTCTTTCTCCAAGCTTTCTCTGCAGTTTGGGGAGGGATAGGTGCAATTACTACAGCAGCAATCACAGCCACAGCTTGCACTGGGCTCTGTGAGCTTCACCTCCTATTACTTGCACTGTGGCTTTTTGGCCATTAGCTTTATATGGCTGCCAATATTCCTCCCTTTCCCTGTACTCCATACTGTTTTGGCTTGACTCTTAATTAAATCTGGAAACTTGCTGCTGTAATCATACACAGAACTGTGTATCATGGCAGATGACAGTAACATTCACCTCCACAAACAGGGACTGGATAGCATTGCGTTTGTTAGGAAGAGGGTAGGGTAGGACATGTCTTGTGCTTTATGTTTCCTCCAAACCTCAAAATGAGCCAATGGCTTGTGCTCGGAGTACCAGACTCTCGAGGCAGCTTCAGAGGCGACGCCTCGGTGGCTCCAGTTGATAGTCAAAACACATTTTTTTGCTGACTCTACCCGCGCATATGCTGTATCACTACAGCAGGCGGCCGCTGGCAGAGTTCAAGATGTAATCTCTAAAATTCATGCGTCCTATTTTTTTAAAGGTTTTGCAAGTGTAAGTTTATGATTGTTGCTAGGTTTTTATTTTAAAGTTCCCTTTTTTTCATTCTCTGCTGTTGCATAGGGAATCATTATACCAAAGGGAAGCTTCCTAATGGGATTAGTAGGTTTTTGTTCCCCGTGCAGCTTTTGACATTCCTTAGGTATTCTGTCTGGTAGCTCTTCCTGCTATGATTCAGTACAGGAGAATGTTTCAAGCATGTGCATGTGTACATATGTAATGAATCAGCTGGTCTAGTTTGGGGAAGGGTGAGAAAATAGTCCTGGTTCCTCTTCTTTCTCCTCTGAATTACTTGCTTACTGTATAGCTCTGAAAGTTGGAGATCAGGTTTCCCAAGATAAACCTGCTCTTGGGCAACAAATTTGGAGTATGTCATTTGTGAAACTCATATTACAAAAAAATAAACACATGCCAAAGGTAGATGCAATTCTCTGTTCACTCATCTATAAATTAAGGTGCTTTTTCCCCCATCTTGTAGTGAATAATAGATACCCTTTTTGGTATGTAAAAAATAATAATGAATTTAACTGTCTCATTAATCTTACTAATTTTTTTTCCTTCACAGGTGTGAAAGAAAATGTCAGTCAGCATGCATGAAAACCGCAAATCTAGGGCCAGCACTGGCTCCATAAACATATACTTGTTCCACAAGTCGTCCTATGCTGATAGTGTCCTCACTCACCTGAACCTTCTGCGTCAGCAGCGTCTCTTTACAGATGTACTTCTCCATGCTGGGAACAGGTCGTTCCCTTGCCACAGAGCTGTTCTAGCTGCTTGTAGCCGCTATTTCGAAGCAATGTTCAGCGGAGGCCTGAAGGAGAGCCAGGACAGTGAAGTCAACTTTCATAATTCGATTCACCCAGAAGTCTTGGAGCTTCTTCTGGACTATGCATATTCTTCCAGGGTTATCATCAATGAGGAGAACGCGGAGTCGCTGCTGGAGGCTGGTGACATGCTGGAGTTTCAGGACATTCGGGATGCTTGTGCAGAGTTTCTGGAGAAAAACCTTCATCCCACCAACTGTCTCGGCATGCTTCTGCTGTCAGATGCTCACCAGTGCACCAAGCTGTATGAACTCTCTTGGAGGATGTGCCTTAGCAACTTCCAGAGTATCAGTAAAAGTGAAGACTTCCTCCAGCTGCCAAAAGACATGGTAGTGCAACTCCTTTCCAGTGAAGAATTAGAAACTGAAGATGAAAGGCTGGTATATGAGTCAGCTATCAACTGGGTCAACTATGACCTGAGCAAGCGTCACTGTTACCTGCCCGAGCTATTGCAGACGGTGAGACTGGCCCTCTTGCCAGCTATATACCTTATGGAGAATGTGGCCATGGAAGAACTTATCACCAAGCAAAGGAAAAGCAAAGAGATTGTAGAAGAATCAATAAGATGCAAGTTAAAGATCTTGCAGAATGATGGAGTGGTCACTAGTTTGTGTGCCAGACCCCGTAAAACTGGCCATTCGCTTTTCCTTTTGGGTGGCCAAACCTTTATGTGTGACAAGCTGTACCTGGTGGACCAAAAGGCAAAGGAGATCATTCCAAAGGCCGACATACCAAGCCCACGGAAAGAGTTCAGTGCTTGTGCCATAGGCTGCAAAGTGTATATCACTGGGGGACGAGGGTCAGAAAACGGAGTCTCCAAAGACGTGTGGGTGTATGACACCCTTCATGAGGAGTGGTCGAAGGCTGCTCCCATGCTGGTAGCTAGGTTTGGGCATGGCTCTGCCGAGCTTAAGCACTGTTTGTATGTAGTAGGAGGACACACCGCCGCAACCGGTTGCCTTCCAGCTTCCCCTTCAGTATCCTTAAAGCAAGTAGAACAATATGACCCCGTGACCAACAAATGGACCATGGTTGCTCCGCTGCGAGAGGGAGTAAGCAATGCAGCTGTAGTCAGCGCAAAGCTTAAGCTGTTCGCTTTTGGAGGTACCAGCGTTAGCCATGACAAGCTGCCCAAAGTTCAGTGCTACGATCAGTGTGAGAACAGATGGACGGTACCAGCCACCTGCCCCCAGCCCTGGCGCTACACAGCTGCAGCTGTTCTGGGGAACCAGATTTTTATTATGGGCGGAGATACCGAATTCTCTGCATGCTCTGCTTATAAATTCAACAGTGAGACGTACCAGTGGACTAAGGTGGGAGATGTGACAGCTAAGCGAATGAGCTGCCACGCAGTGGCATCGGGAAACAAATTGTACGTGGTTGGAGGCTACTTTGGCATTCAGAGGTGCAAAACGTTGGACTGCTACGATCCCACGTTAGATGTATGGAACAGCATAACAACTGTGCCCTATTCGTTAATTCCCACGGCGTTTGTCAGCACATGGAAGCACCTCCCCTCATAATTGTGTGTGTGTTGCAATTCCAAATTATCAGGTAAGAAATAGCACCTTTGAATTCCACCGTAATAATGCTTTTCACAAAGCTTTCCACCAGCAGCTCTGAGGAGGATGAGTATATTCAATCCAATTTTAACCGCTGGAGCAACTGAGACATGTATATTCACGGTCTGTTGTAAGCCAGGCACCGTGTCTGTGACAAAGCCAAGATGCTGGAAGTAGTTTGCCACATATCTTAGAATCATAGAATTAAATCATCTTGGACCCAGTTCCCTGTACAGAGCCTTTTCCTGCATGATTTAGATGTTGAAAATGTTGGTTTTGCTCACTCCTTTACTTGTGTGGAAGTGCAGCATATTTGGAAATGGAATCCTGCTCTGTGTTTAGATACTAAATCCATGCTAAACACGGGTTCAGTGCCGTGTTCCTGATGACAGAGCCCAGGTTACTCCATATAGCCAGTAACAGCACCTCAAAAAGCTACTGTGAATTCTGATCTGAAGCCTGATAGTGAATTCACTTGAATTTCCAGGCAGACAACATACTTTCTTCATGCAGACAGCCTTTGGGGAAACTTGCTATCTTATGAAAGGTGTTTTACAGGCACTTCAGGCCTAATTTTCCATCTCATCTAGACCTTATGGTTGCATCTGCATGGATGAAAGTTGCATTTGCTTCATTGATATACTTTAACATGCAGATTTTTCAATAGTTATGGACATATATATTGGACTAGATACAGTGTTGGGAAGACATATAATTAATTTTGCTGGCTAAAATAATTACCAGTCTATAGCACACAGTGTTCCAAAACAATTTAATTATACATAATGGTCCAAGCTCTTACCAGGTGCAACTTCAGCATTGCATCTTCTCACAAGCAAGCAAGCCTGAATTTGGCCTTTCTTGTTTTGGTTGTTGTGAATTTTTTATTTTTAGAAGGAGGGGAGAAAAGGTTCATTAAGGGGAAAAAAAACAGCAAAAAAAATATATCTAGTACCTGCGCATACTATTTTTCAAAGCTCGGGTTTTTTTGTCATGCTAACTACTAACTGTTACTTCAACTATTACTATTTTTTCCTTATTTTTATCTTTTCTAGAGTTACATCACTTAGTCACAGACGTTTTCCAGAACTATTAATCTGTGTATTTTGCAACAAATCTGGCAGACTCCCCTTGGTGTTGTGTTGCTTTTTTCCTCCACTGCACCCTTGAGACTTTAGTACAGAATCACAGTTAACCACCAACTAACCAACCAAAATGGCATGCTTAATCGTAAATAATCCATGCCCTGTGAGTGGTAGTTTTTTTTTGGGTTTTAACAGTGTAGAGTGTAACCATGAAGGCAGTCAGGTTAGAAGGAACAAGGCAAATAAATATAGCTGCAATAATTAAATGAGCTCTGCCTTTGCATCTAAGTTACCTAGAAGTCCAGACTGATGGAGGTTCTCCAGAAAATAGGAAGAACAGCTTGTGTATAAAACCTTCAGCAGGTTCTTCTGTTCGGGACAGACCATACCGTTTTTTCTGGTGTCTTTTGCAGCTGGAGACATTTGCCTGACTCTTGCAGTAAATACGAAACTCTGAAGCAGAGTAGATAGAAGTGTATACCTAGACATGTAGGGTAGTCATGAAATTCCTTTCTCTGTGGCTTACTGAGGATTCACCTGGTAGTTGTCTTTCAGCTGACTGGGAGCTTTGGTTGAGGAAAGAACAGGAGGTTGGGTCCATGCACAGCAGCAGGTCAGTCTGGAAATCTAGTGTGAAATTGGGCTGCGCTGAGCCGTCAGCTGCTCTTGTCTCAGGTGGTTGGTTGTCTTGAAGACGCTGCCCTCTCTCCACTCCTCGCTTTGTTTTTCCTAGACTTGCTCTTGGGAAAGCAGGGCAAACCCTTGGGACTTAACCACATCCTGGGTGCTGGGAGTAATCGCACCCCCCGACAGCCAGCAGATGGAAGCCCTGATTTCGGTGTGGTGCCTTCCTCCCTAGCTGGGAACAATGTCTTGACATCTTCAGTTGATTTCTATTATTACTGACCTTCAGCAGTTCTCAGTGTTATCAGAGCAACAGTATTGAATGCTCGGACTCAGGTCTGTGCCAAGAAAAATATTGACTTATTCTTCTGAGACTGACTTAATTGTTCTGAAGTTTACACTACATGAGAGGGAGTGCTTTATTTTGAATAAGAGTCCTCAGCATATAACGGTGCAAAACCCTTTCCTTTGCTCTGCAGTATCTTGTTAAAAGCCATTATTTTGGCTTCACTAAGACACGAGATAACTGGCTTAACTAATTCAGAAGAAACTGGCTGAATGCAGCTGTAGGCTGAAATCTCACCGGTGCTGTGTGCTCATCCAGCAAGTAGGGTTTTTTTTTTGTACTGACTCCTGCTGCTTTGTCAGTGGGTGGGAGGGACAAAAAGGAAATTACTTCTGATTACCCTCTGTTTTCATGGCTCTATGTGGCCCCAGTCTGACAGCTTTTAGGAAGGCTTCAGTCTGCTTTTTGGGGTTGCACAAACTTGGGGCTTTTGAGTAGGTTGGGGATTATTTTTTTTTTTCTCTTCGTCTCGGAATTGTTTATAATATTTTTCAAAAGTCAGCCCATGAAGGGAACATTGTTTTGGCTTCAGTGTTGATAGTGTGTTTCAGTGAGAAGAATAGCACGTTATGCCAAAGAATGTCTAGAAAATACTAGTCAACACTAAGCGCAGAGACCTTTTTTTAGACATAGTGTAGATAGTGTGTTTTAAGTCCACAATTGCAAAGAGACTTGATGCTCTGGGCTGTAGTGTTTCCTGTGAGTGATCCCTGTTCTTAGACATCACAGCTTTGAGAGAAATGAAGTATGTTCAAATGAACTGTGAGTTCACTGGAGCTCCTTTTGCATTGTAATGATGCAGGATTTGCCTCCTAAAATTCTAGCAGTGCTGTCAGAAATGACTGTGATGAGCTGATGGTGGTTTGGAAGCTGGCATTTTACTACAGCTTCGTAGTGAAAAAGCAAAGCACAATCTCAGCATCCAAAGGCTGAATTTCTCATTGAATAATCAATTTTTATAAAGGACGCTAGGATGGAATTATTGATGCATGGTACATTGCTGTGTGAAAAGAAATGATGCAGACCTCTGCTCTAATGAATAGCAGAAGATACATTTTAAGTAGGAGCTTATATGTCCCTTTCTGTATTGGGCATAAATTCAGTTCAGAATTCTTCATGGTGAACTGGGGTGAGACACCTTCACCTCCCCTTCTGCTTCTCCCCAACCAGGTTTGCCTTGGCCTGGGGAGAGAAAGATCTCTTTGCACTAAGTGTTCACGTGGGCTTTTGTGGAAGAGAAGTTGCACAAGGTTATGTTCGCTTGAAACAAATTCACAAGGCTTTGAGATTTTCAGGGAACATAGAAAAATTGAAGCATGCAAGATGCAGAGCCCGTCATGTTGAACTGTATTGGGCTTGTTTGATTTAGGTTTTGAATGACTAAATTAATGATTAAACAATCTTTCTGGGGTCAGGAGGATGGTTTGCAGAGTAAGGCTAGTAGAAGAATAAAGGCAGAATCTGACCTTAAATAATTATGGTTTTGGCTGGCTTATTCATCAGTAGTTGGCACAGGAACACTGTGGTGGTGGTGCGGTGGGGAAGCTCATCAACTGAATTGTATCCTGAGTGTAGCTTTGAGATTTTCTTTGACATCTGACAAAAAACATTATGGTATATTGTCTCAGTGAAACAATTTTAAGTCTTACCTCTCTCCTTCCCCCTGCCTTTTCCCATGCTTTTAGCTTACTCCTTTATTTGGAGAAGAGAACTGGAACCTCAGATCTGGAGAAGTAGTTTTAATGAAGAAAAATCATTCAGCATCTCTTGCATTTGAAGAAAATCATCTGCACCTTGTAAATTATCTAACCTAGACATGAAGGAATGGGAGGAAAAACAACTGTCTTCAGTGCTTCAGCACGTGGTTTAAATATGAATGGACAAACCTATGATCTGGTCCTTGTGCTAGTAATTGTGGATTAATGCCAATATTAATCAGTCCTTCAAAGGAGAAAAAGAAGAGACAGAACTTCTCTGAGCTGTGCAGCACACAGCACTTGATTTCCATGGACTCCGCTGTTTGTATGTGAAATTTGAAATGGTTGTCACCTCTCTTTGTGGTGGTTTGAAGTGCCAGCGCCAGCTGCAGGGGAAGCAGGCCAGGTCTGGAACAGTGAGATGCCGCTGTGAATGAAGATACAGCGGTGTTGCTGCTGAACTCTGCTCACCGGAGCGTGCGTGTCTGTGGGCAGTGCCTACAGCATCTCTCGGATCCTGCATTGCGTTGTCCTGTGTGCAGCCAGTGACCTTCTGCTTGATAAGGAACAGCCCGGTGGTGAAATGTTTCTGCAACAGTGGGGAACGAGTGGCATCCCCCAAACGCTCCTTGTTCCCTTTCCTCCCTGTATTTATAAGTAATTCAAACTGTCCCATCCCTGTTATGTTATTTGTTGTAGATCTAGTTATTTATTGTTCAGTGCTTGCATGCTGAAACAATGCCTGCAATTGTCTCCATGTTGCAAGGGCTTGTGAGAATTGTTGTATGTTTTGCACATTTTGTGATCGCTGACTTGCTCTGCTGCACAAAGAAAGAAAACTGTTGGGTAACAGTTGGAGGTGGGAGGCAGGGGTGGCTTCCCGGTCGGAAATGGAAGGATTACAAGGCAGGATCTTAAATTACACACGTACTAGAGGAAGAAGCCATGGAGGTCACTTTCTCAGGCCACCAGCTCCCCAGGTTGCTTGTGGTGTGTCTTGTGGATGGTGTCCTTGCTACATTTCATTTGTTGGTCATGCCTTTCAGTTTCTAATCTGGAAATAGCCAAAATCTCTTGCAGTTCTCTCTTTGTGCAGCTTCCTGATTGCAATGCAAATACTGTGGAAGAGCTTCTGGATACCAAGCCCAGATGAAGTCATTGTCCAAAGTTATTTATTTATTTATTGGGTTGGAGGAGGGATACCTACAATATAGCCACCTTGAGCTGAGTGAGTGGAGTATGGTGATTCAAGAATAAAAACAAAAAAACCTCAAGATAGGTTAGTGATGAAGTCTTAAAAAAAAAAAAAAAAAAGACGACGAGGAGCAGTAATTTTGCACTGACTGGATTGCCTCATCCATCTGGATTTCAGATGATGGTCTGAGTGGCCAGATGTCAAAGACCCAAGTGCTCTGGCAAAATTCTTATGGGGATAAAAAATATATTTCAAACCTCTTAATCTTAAATATAGCCCTCAAACTCTGCTGCCTTTTATTTTGCTTAGCCAGGTGTGTCTTTAAACACTTGGTCACTCAGAAGCGATAGATACAATCCTGAGAAACCAAACTTTGATTTTTAAATAAATTTGTTTCTTACCAGTCTGGTCTTGAGACAGAGATGAAGCTACTCTTTTTCTTCTGGATTTCAGAAGCTTATGTTTCACAGGTGCTTTCTTTGCCAGATCCTGTCATGAAGCATGTATTGTATTGTGTTTTTTCCCAAATGTTTCTGGAGCCCAACTTAACTGGCACATTCAGTCACATGGTTGGTGTGTGCTGCCATGTAAGTAAACAGCTGCATGTGTGCATGCAAAACAAAAATAGTCACATTGGTGATGCTTGCCTTTCTCTGTGTGACAGTGGTGTAGCTGTATTTGTGAAAGCTTTGTCATCTGAAAGTGTTTACACTGATCACTGGAAGTTTCTCTGTGCTGCCTTACATTTGACTTGCTGTTTGGAGTAGACCCTTACATTTCAGATTTAGAGTATTTGGAGTTCTGTGAATACTGAGAGAACATTGGTTAATTAGTGAAGGCGTTAGCAGTTTTTTAAAGGGTGAGGCCCACCTAGATGTGAACAGTTATAGTTCCTCTGGTTAAACTGATTTCTTGAAATGATAGATTGAAAAAGTGTTTAAACCCACAGCCTTCCCTTGTACCCCTCCCCCTCCCAGCGTTGTTCTTTTCTCTTAGATGGCTTGTAAGCAATAGGAAAATATCTTAGGGTAGGGCTCCTTTCTGTATTCCCACACTTGCACAGGTTGCCCAGTTGAAGCAAACAGCCTTGAATTGCTGTTGCCTTTCATCGTGTGGATCACTCCCGGGAGTGCGAAGGAAGGCATAAAATCAGACATCCTGCACTTTGCATGTCCTCTCCCCAGGCACTAGTGGCTGCACAAGGAAGCAAAGAACCGGGTCCCCAGGGGCCCCTTTGTTTGAATAAGGGCATATAGGTTCGAGACCTGTTTTGTCTGTCAAGCTGATCAGAGTCCAGGCATGAAGCTGCACTGCATATAACCACTTGGCTTATGAAATCTGTTTTATAGTGCCATGCAACTTCCAAAAGTGGGATGAATTCTCTGCAGCTGTTTCCAAAGTTGTGGTCTGCTTTCAAGTCCTCGATTAATTCCTGCGTGTAGGCTGAAGGAAGCTGAAGTCAGGGTGGGCCTCTGGCTCTGCAGGGAATACGCTAGGCTCTTGCTTTTTGAATTGGTGTGGGAATCCTGGCTGGCTACTTGACCATTCCAGTCCTGCAAAACACCCCACACTTTGAAGCAAATGCAGTTCACAGTGGAGTGCACACAAAAACCCTGGCATAAGATGGGAAGGTTCCTCTTATTTTGCAGGCTGGTTGCTGTAGAAACATATAACAAAGGACAGCCTTCCTCTTCTGGTATAATTGTGCAGCCCCTTTTCTCTAGGTCTGACACCTGTCTGAATAAGAGTGATTAGAGCAGAATAACGTTCCCTTTCCTGGCTATTGAAGATGTGGTTCATGGGCTAAAAGAAAACTGTGCAAGTGAAGAAGTAAAATAGTCTATGTTGTGTCTTTTTGTTTGCTACTATATCTTAAGGTTTTGTAAAATTTGCATTTTTTTTCACAATGTGAAACTGAAGGTCAATAAATTATTAGAGATTTTCTCTCCATGGAATGTTTATTTCAAGCATTGTCTCTTCCTCCCCTCCATCCCCACCCCCAAGTGCTTTGAATCCCCTATAATGTCCTTTTCATGTCCTCTTAATAAAAGCACACTGACAACATGCAGTTTACTGCTTTGGTTTAAGCTTCTGCTTCAGTTGCATTTCCCTTCCCTTTGTTCTGTTCTGCTGCTGTTACTATGATCTCTATCTCAAAGACTGGAGAGCCTCGAAACATTTAAGAACAGGAAATGCAAGTTTGTTGATGCTTGCAGTACAGTTTAGCTAGTGCCTGATACGACTTGGAAGCGGAATTAAGCATCTCAAATCCTTTCTAATTATTCTCAAGGCAAAAAATGCTGGCTGTGTGTAAAAAATTCCAGTTGTTCTATATAATGGACACGTATAGCCAAACGCTTTGATCTTTTAAGCGTATTTACATTTTTATGTGTATACAGAGTAGTTGGTTTGGGTTTTTTGTTGTGTGTGGTTTTTCTTTTTTTTAATGCTATTGATTTTCTATATTGGCTTAGCACCTCTCTGGCCTTAAGGTGTCGCTGACCACTGTCCAAGTCTAAAATAACATCATGCAGAGTCACTCACACACACACCCTGGAGGTTCAGTTGCTCGGGACTGCTACCCACGGACCCGCTGCCCTGCCTAGAAGAGGATTTTCCTCAAGTGTGCATCCATTGCTTTGGACCAAAGGAACGGGGCCTCTCTTCCTTGCTTGGGTTCTTTCACTTCTTGTCACCTCATCCCTTTGCCTATAGAGCTCTGAAGGAGGAAGTAAAAGAGAAGGAGGTGTCCACAAGTCACAGCACAGAGAGGATGCCGGTACTTCAGTTGCCGTCTCTAGCCTGTACAGTCTGACTTGTGTAACTGAGCACCTGGGCTCCTGGCCCTGGAAATGAAATTGCAGTTCTTGTTTAGCAGAGATAGAGAAAGGCAAAGCAGTAGCAGGAAGTCCTGTTTTCTGCAAGGGTTACGTTTTATGAAATCTTCTAATCTACCTATTAAAATTCCTGCAGCTGCCCCTTGAAAGCCACAGGTTTCTTGGGGTGTTTATTTGCCCAAAAGAGACAGGGCCACAGTATTACATTACTTTCAGACCTCAGCACTGCTCAGTTAACCTGTGTTTGGGGCCTTTGCAATCAGTCTTGGCTAGGGGGGTGAGACGCTTATTGCAGAGAATCTTGAAATTCAAAGGATACTGGAAGAAATCAGCCTTCCCACACAACAGGATGAGGTTAAATCAGTTACAGTGCTCATTGCAAGCTCTTTGCTAGACAGTAACCTAGCTGTTGGGTTTTTTTTTGGTTTGGATTTCACCAGGATTTGGGATGCTTACAGCAGCACTGGGCATGAACAGACTACTGCAGAGTGACTCACTGGTGTCATTTTAGGGCTTCCAGTTACTTATTGGAGGATTTTGTCATGGATTCAAACTCTTGCTTGGCTCTGAATGTGGAAGACTTCTCATACTGAGGTCTGATGTCTATGGTGAGAATTTAAAATAGATAATTACATTTAGATTTAAAACAGCTGATAATCTGCAAAACAGACACCTGCAAGGCATTGTCTCTATTCATGGTAAGTGTAAATACCAAATACCTTGAATTATTAGAAAGGAATTTGCTCGTTAGCATTGAGAATGGCTCCATCAACCATACCTGGGTGATCAGCCCTGACCTGGAAAAGTCTCAAAGGCTCTGTCTAAGTAAATTGAACACTCCTGGGAACGGTCTCTGGCACAGTGACCAGCTGGCACGACACAGCCATGACCTCTTTGAGGAGCCCCTCGTTCTGGTAAGACAGGGTGACTGCACGCGAGCTGCTTGGGGTGGCCGCTGGAGTGCTCTGGCTCCTGAACCCTGCCTGGGAATGCTCCAGAGGAGTACAAGTTTGCATGGGCCAAAATAATGGCGGGGCTACTCAAACAATTTAGCAGAACTGATGATCACCTTCCAGTGCCTGGGAACATTCCTGAGCATGGTTTAACACACTGCCATTGTCCCAGCCAGGACATCTGAGAAACATCACATTTAGGTCCTGGATAACTGGGTGGAAGTTGTCTGACCCAGCATTAGTGACTTAAATGCAGTTGAAGTCGGAGGAAGGAATGCTGTCTCTGAGTCACCCCGGACTTTGATAAGTGGAAAAGATGGGTCCTGAAGAGGTGGAGACATGCTGGTTCTTCAGATGCCGTGACATGAAGCTTTGGAAGTGCGTTGAGAAGAGAGCAGGAGGGCACACGCAGGCGAAGAACAGTTGCTGTGCCTGAAGACAGGAGGTAGCAGCATCCTGCAGGCTTTGCAGCAGCAGTATGATGTCTTCTCCTCCTGGTTTCAGAAACAGAAAATGGAGCAGAGCTGTGTCACAAAGAGACAGCCCACGTGTCCATGTGGGAACGCATAGGTGTGCCCATACCCTTGGCTAGCAAACATCAAATGAGACAAAGTTAAGTTTCTGTTATTTAAAAGGATCACTAGTCCCCAACTTTACTGACGTATCATCACTTCTGGCCCTTACACCTCTGTAAGACCTGCATCATTTACTCCCCTCTACTGTGTGAAAGGCTGTGATCTGAAATGGTATCTGGTCTATCATCTGCGCATGTGTAAGCACATAAATGATACAGAAACATAAATATCATAGGAAAATTATATGTTTATTCAAATCTTTACATTTATGTGTGGGAGTGGCATGAAGCAAAGTACTAACTCCCTCAGTGATAACATATGCACATACACAACAGGACCATCTGTCCTCTATGTGTCTTTAATAATGGTCTGTGAATTTCAAAGTGTCAGTATTTGTTAGAAACTGTACATTTAAATATGAGAATTACCCTTAAAACTAAAAATGTACGTGAGGCATGACTGTGATTTAAAACAAGTGGTTAAATACATTACAAATTTCTTTCATAATCATGTTTAGGTTATGCTTCTGGCCCGACAATGCTCTGACAGTCTCAGGAAGCCAAATTAGACAATGTGTCCTTTTTTTGTGTTGTGTATCTAGTTACCCTAGAAACCGTAATCTTTATCTCTGAAGCGATGGGGAGCCGTGAAGGAGGCAAAGCCACTGGAATTTCTGCCAGGCTCTCTCCTAATCCTACTCTTCTTTTGTCAGACATTTAGTAAATTACTTAATGCTTGTGAATTAGATGAAGTTCATTAGATATTTTGTAATCATTGTGCGGAATTTGTGGGTCATAGCCCATGCTCAGATTCAGAGGTTAAGTTTATGATTGATTGTGTTACTTAATTGCAATTATTTATTTATATAAGCCAGAGTCACAAATATAAACTAAGATTTTACAAGTCTGCAGCTCTTTCCATAAGATTTCAACATCTTTCATCCCATTTCATCCCAACAACAGGTTTGTGAGGGAACAAAAATATTTAGTGTCAGCCTTGGGCCAGGAAGTTGGGGAATGGGGGATTTGTCAAAAGATGCAAAAGGAATCACAGCAGAGCCTCCTCGGGTGTCCTGGCACCTTCTCCTGGAGCCACTGCATGTCCTGTGCTGGTCTATGAGATGTCAGCCAGTCAAGACTGGCTGTGAAAACCTGTCATGTTAATTGGCTTGAGAAGGGGTTAAGCTATTTACAGAGACGTTGTCTCCCAGGACTAACAGAACTAGGGGGGACTTGCCACAAGGTGAACACAAACGAGCTGGCTTTCTATAGAGCTGTGAGGGACAATAGTTCTTTCAGGCAGATGGTTACTCTTTAGCTAAAGAGTGCTGATAGGAAGGTTTGGGTAGTTGCTGGCAGCAGGCTCACAATGTCACCCTGCTCCTCGGCATCCCTACCAGTATAGAGAGTGACCGAGAAAACGAAAGATGCAGGTCAGACTTTTTATCTTGAAGGCCGTAGGCTTTCTTTTCCATTCCAAAAATGGAAACATACTGTCTTACAAATACTGGAAAGAGTAGTGTAAAGCCTGGGGATTGCTGTGAAGGGACTCAGGCAATGCAGATTTTCTCCTAGGGCGAGTGGCTGGCTGTGGTGGCCTGGCTCAGGGTATGGGAAGTGGAGGTCAGTGGGTTGGTGGAAGTGTTCCTGGGCACACAGGATAGTGGTCCAGCTTTCATTTCTGTGTCAACTTAGCCCTTACTTTCCTTCACCCTGTCTTTGGGGTGAAGTCACCTCTTATTGAGGTTCAACAAGGCCAAGTGCCGGGTCCTGCACTGGGGTCACAACAACCCCATGCAGCGCTGCAGGCTTGGGGCAGAGTGGCTGCAGAGCTGCCTGGCAGAAAAGGACCTGGGGATGTTGGTCGACAGCCCGCTGAACGTGAGCCCGTGGTGTGCCCAGGTGGCCAAGAAGGCCAACAGCATCCTGGCCTGTTTCAGGAACAGCATGGTGATTAGGACTCAGGAGGTGATTGTCCCCCTGTACTCGGCACTGGTGAGGCCCCATCTCAAGTGCGGTGTCCACTTCTTGGCCCCTTACCACAAGAAAGACATTGAGGTGCTGGAGCGGGTCCAGAGAAGGGCAACGAAGCTGGTGAGGGGTCTGGAGAGTAAGTTTTATGAGGAGCGGCTGAGGGAGCTGGGGTTGTTCAGCCTGGAGAAAAGGAGGCTGAGGGGAGACCTTCTCGCTCTCTACAGCTCCCTGGAAGGAGGGTGCTGTCTCACAACTAATGAGTGATAGGACAAGAGAAAATGGCCCCAGGTTGCTCCAATAGGAAAAATTTTTACACTGAAAGGGTTACTAAGCACTGGAAAGGGCTGCCCAGGGAAGTGGTTGAGGCACCATCCCTGGAGGTATTCAAAAGACGGGTTGACATAGTGCTGGGGGACATGGTTTAGTGATGGGGGTTTTTTTTGTCAGACTTAGTTTGATGGTGGGACTAGATGATCTTGAAGGTCCCTTCCAACCTAGATGATTCTATGATTCTATGATTCTATGTTTCTCTGTAAACACCTCCCAGACCCATCGCCCCAGCCCACACAGTAACACAGGGAGAGCAGCAAACTTTGAAGATGTTAGGAGGAAAGGAAGTGAAAAGCTTTTGATGACTTCTGCTTACATATTGCCATTGAATGGGGTCCAGGAGCTGTATCCCATGGCCTGATAATCCTGCAGAGGATCTGCCTTTGTGTCACTCTACCTGAATAGCAGAGCTTTGGCCCCTTTTTCACATGGCTCGCGGCTATTAGCTGTTTGCAACCCTGTTTGGCACAGGCCTGTATCTAGCTGTTTCTGGTTAACTTTGCAAAAACCCTGAAAATACTCCTGTCGTAAGGTAAGATCCGATGTGTTGTGTTAGCTAGTGTTTTGTTAGCTTTAAAAGGGTTAGTCATCAGTGCTGATGTATGTTCTCTTCTGTTTAGCTGAAACATGCCTTTCATCTTTGATCCTGCAAACGGGGTTCTGGAACAGTTGGGTGCATGCAGACGCTCTCGCAGGGGCTGCCTTGCCCTGCTAGTAGGCATCCAAACACCATCCCTGTAACTAGGTTTTTTTGGGGGATTTATTAGCTACTTTGCATTTTCAGCAAATCTATTTGAGTTGATAGAAACAGTTCCCTTCTTCCCCACCTCCCACCCAGATGAAAATGCCAGCTCATTAGACACAAAGTAGGTAAGTCTGTCTTTCCTCACCGTGGGGGTTTTTTTGCAATTTTTTTTTTTTTTTTTGCCAATATCCTTGTGATGGACATTTGGTTTGCTTGGTTTCCTATATGAAAGGGGAACCTTTTTTCAAGGTGTGACTTGGCAGCTGCCAGGAAACCCACCTGCTTGTGTCCTTCTGGCTGCAGCATCACAGGGAGGTGGGCACTGCAGGTTGGAGGGAGATCTACTCCAGCAAAAAGCAGCTGCTTGTGGGAGATGCTCTAGATGTGCAATCCAGGTGGCAAGGATGGAGGCATTGATAGCATATGTGGTGACTGCGGCACCTTGAGAAATACTGCTGCTTTTTTTCAGTTGGAGCAGACCTAACACAAAGCCTCCAAGATGCTGAAGGAAGAGAGTTTCCTAGGGATTCAGAGGAGATTTTGTGGGGTTTCTTTGGTGCTCACAGTTACTGGGTTAGCAACCAAGGCTTCTGGAAAAAATACATATTTTTCTGAGTCACACTCTTCCTCCAAAAAATTTTTGTCCAAGCCCCTCCACTTTGTTCACCTCATGCCATTCATTTGGGTGTTTCTACTTAAAAGTTTTCTTTATCTGATGCTATAATAAAATATGACCTTATTGATCAAAAGCCTGTACCTACGGTCTGTCTCACTTTCAGGAAAGGGTAGAACACACTCATCTCAAGCCTTTGCCTTGTTCAGGGTTGTGTTGAACTGCTGCTTGGCGTTGCTTGCCCAGAACTATGGACAGAAAATAGGGAGAAATGACCTTGCTGTAATTGCTGGCCCCGGTGGACAGACGGCTCGAGATGATTGCAGCACCAGAAACTAAGGATGCAGCTCTGCATCCTGACTTTACTCCGAGGCTCTACTTCAGATAACTACAAATGCAGCTGAGGCACATTTTCTTGCTCCTTGCAGCTAGTTCGGCCCTTGGAAGACCAAGTCATTTCCTTCTCCTGCTCTAATCCATTTCAAAGTTGCAAGGAGAAAAAATATTTATGGTTAAAAAAAATAAATTAAAAACTGTGATATGGGCTTCATAAATTCAGAGGTAAACTAGATGGCTGTTTAGACAATTGTACAGTCAAGCCCCATAACAAGAATGTTTAAATAAAAAGATGTAAGAGTAATTTTCTTACTTAGTTGAAATAGCAAACAATGGATTCTTTTTGGTCTCTAAAACAGATAAAGACTTTTTTTCCTATTTTTGTTGAGCTATTGTGGTTAAAAGCTGGCCTATAAAATGCCTTAGCTTTCCCCCTGTCATCTCAGCTACAACCTTTACACTGCAAGCATGTGTTTGTGTGTGCTTAACTTCACAAAGTCTGAGCATTCCTGTTGTGTTCAGTGGATTCGCTCAAAGACCATAATGTTAGCATGTGTCAGTTGCAGAATTGAGGCCTGTGCTAATAGGAAACAACTTCATGATGGAGCACTGCAAGGTACTTATATGAAGTCTTAAGGAATTGCCAAACTGTTTAATTTTTCAATTAAGGGCATCAAAAAGATTGTTCCTGTGACAAACAGAGCCTACCTGCTTCGAAGAGTGTTAGAACAACAGAATAGACAGTAAGCAACTTAGAACAACAGAATAGACAGAAAGCAACTTAAGTGGCTTTGAAATCCCAATACTGAGGGTATAGGCAATACAAGTTTAATAGGTTTAGATTTGTTAGAATTTATTTAGCATTCTTTTCTAGTGATGCTGTTTTAGTTTCTATACAGAATAAAATGCAGAAAAATACTCTGTGTTCACTGAAATTTCCCCTGTCTAAACACTGGTGTGTGCATTAAAAGAAAAGTGTAAAATACTTTCCAGCAGGTTGCCAAGAACTGTATTGGCAGAGAGGGAAATGGCATTACTTTTTCTTCTCTGAATAAATAGGAAGAGAGTAGCTACTTAATGATCTTGACAGCCTAGTCTGAGAGTTCACAATATTTGTGAAGAATTAGATGCAAAAGTCTTAAATTTCTTTCTTTCTGTTCTTATGATGGTGACAACTAGTGATCCATCCGTCCTCTGTTGCTGTTGAACACCAGCAGCACCTCTGATGGAGATGCGATCAGTGAATGCGCTGTTAGCACTGGGCATATCTTGGGATCGAGTGCATTATCTAGAGATGTGATCAGGCTGAGGCAGACAGCAACTCTAGTTTAGCATCCTGCATGGATTAACCACCTTATAAAAGGCATCAGAGCAGTTGCAAGAAACCCTGCATCAGGCACATGTGGCATAACTAACCTTCCTGAGAAGTTTCTCTCTGCTTCCCTCAATATGAAGGGGTTTCCTTGAAGTCACCTAGACGGAGTACAGCCTCTCCCACAGCAGCCTGTGACCAGTCTCAGGGCTACCATGTCTGCCAGCAGCCACAGCTCAGAGAAACTCTCTGCCTTAACCTCATTTGTCATCTGAGCCTGCAGAAAAGGACAGAAGATCTCAACCCACGACCTGAAGTCACACAGGACTTCGGAAACAGTGCATATAATAAAGATCTTATAGTTTTATTAGTGTAAAGAGCTGAAAATGAGTGTCTATCCAGCATGTTTAAGCACCACACAGTCACTGAATCCCAGAAAGGCTGAAGTTGGAAGGGACCTCTGGAGATGGTGTAGTCCAGCCTCCATCACAGCTCCCAGCAGCATCAGCCATAGCAGGTTGTTCAGGGCCATGTCCAGTCAGTTTTGGATATCTCCAAGGACGGAGATGCTACAGGTGATGTCCGGGAAAGCTGTGGCAGTATTTTACCACCCTCACAGTTAAATATTTTTGTTTATGTTTAAGTGGAATTTCTTATATTTCAATTTGTGCCCATTGCCTCTTGTGCTGATATGGGACAGTGCCCTGAAGGGTCTGGGTGTGTCTTCGCACTCTCCCATTGGGTCATTGACAACAATTTTTCAATTCAGCTGTGTTTTAAGAATAGAGAAATATTTATCTTTTCCTAATCATGTGCTGAAACAGCATTGTAGTAGAAAGGAGGTTTTATTGAAGTTGTTTACAATGAATGCATATGATTTGCATAAGCTAGTAGAGGCTAGCTATGGCCCATTGAACTAAAACTTGGTACTAAATTAAAATGAGAATGATGTGTTATAATATAGCTACTGAATTTAGAGTCTCTTGTGGAAGAGGAGGTATCTATTAAATTACAAACTCCATGTATTGTCCTTTCTTTCACTGGGACTTTTACTATGTGAACCATGTATATGAGCTTCAGACATATAGTCTGCTGCTCTGCCACTTAAAATGTATTTTCGGGATGTAATAAAATAAGGATTGGTCTTTTTATGATAAGGCAGACACCTAGAAATCAGTATTATTTTATAGGCAGGCTACATATCTTGCCAATGGATGAGGTAGATTAGATAATCTCTGGGGTGGGGGAGCTGGCTAGCAAATACAGTCAAATATGTAAGGTTAGGAAGGAAAATATTTCTTGTTATTATCTGGTAAGTGTCCCTGTCTGCCAGTAGCTGAAATGGTATTCTGTATCTTTTTGGTAAACATAGTGGTTACAAAGAAACTAGTAAGCAATGGGTGTGTGGAGCAGGATTTACATAGACCCATAGCCAACAAAGTACAAAATTTGCTAATAGTGCATTGTTATGGCACTGATCTATTGTAGGCAGAGAAGGTGTTGCTGCAAGTTCTGAAACGATGGAATGAGAGGCCTTGTCAGGAGGAATAAGTTTATTAGCAAGTGGGTAAATAGTGTATTGTGTTTGACAGGGAGAGTAGAAGAGAGTTTATTCACCAGCCCAATGTGTAGAGATGAAATGCAAATCATCAACAAAGGCATCAGCCCTTACGAAAATAATTTCAGACCTAAACCTTCCTGTTGTTTCAGATCTCTGTACCTACACTTTGGATTCACTGTCAAAAAAACCACATGCATACTGTTGTGCAGCTGGAGGATGGCAACAACGGTGCTATTGGGATTTTTAAAATCAAAAGATTGTTTTTATTTAACTGGATAGTCATAGCAAAATGCCTTATATTTCTGTAAGAATCTGGAAAGAAAAAGTGCTGCTCAGCCTCCACATGTTATTAGCTAAATCATGAAAACAAAGCTACAGAAACACTTTGCCATGAAGGCAGGACAGGCCGTCAGACAGTTAACTGCTGGTTTACTGGTCATTTAAAAAGTGGATTAGTTAGCATGTGCTATAGATCAGAAAGAACGAATTAGTTGCTTGTGTTTTGTCTTGACTGTGCTTCTGACATTGAGTGAATACTTCCAACAATATTCCTGAAAAACAAACAAACAAACAAACAAAAAATCACAAAACCAAACAACCTGGACAAACGTGGAGTTTGCTTTGACTGTGTCCACTGTCCACAAGCATTCTCTCAAACAGCTCTATGTGGATAAGGAGATCTCCAGAACAGTGAGACTTTTCTAGGGAACAGCCTTTGCAGATTCAAGGCTCAGATTTATCTTTGTTCCCTTTTTTCCATGAATTGTAGCCACAGCCTTCCACCTATTGTATTTGTCCGCCCCCCACCACCCCCCTCCCTGTTTTGAAAAACAATGATTATTTTCAAACAAAAAGTTGAATGTTAGTTCTTCAAGATATCCACCACTTAAAAACATGCTTAAAATAGTCTTAGATGTTAACTTTTTCCTCTTTGCATTAAAAAACCCATGATCACAGTGATATTGGCCATAGCTTCAAAGGGATTAATGAGCTGTAGAGAGTTGTGAGCTGTATCTGATCAGTGCACATCCAATCCAACTTTCCTCTGATCATGCACAGTCTCTCTGCAGTCTTCCCAACAGGGTGCCTTCTGTTCAAAAGCCCTGCTGGAGGTGTTCAGGATCTGGAGTCTCTCTGCCTGCAATGCAACAATCTCCAACTTACTGATGATGTTGAGATTGGCATTTAAATTAATTTGAAAATTGTTCTTTATTAGCTTGAGAAACTTGAAAACCTCTTATGCTACTATTTCTCCCCCAAATACATACATTTTTAAATCTACAAAAGTGTCTGCACACTATGAAAATGTAGCCTTATGTAAACCTACGTTCTCTGGTCAGGACTCATTCCTGACTGCAAAAACAATGAGATTCAAGGTCTAACAGTTATTGCTAAAAATCTTAGATGTACATCCAGTAGAATCAAGTCAAAACCGTTCATTTTTCTTTATGAAGACTGGAAGGTTGGAAGCAACTGACTGTTCTTATCATATAATCTCTAAAGGACAAGAAGAAGTCTCTCCCATCTGGAGGCAACTGTAACTTTATGTAATTTAATCAAATTATCTTGTTTGTATCATACTATTGCCTTTAAATGTTAGTTGTTGACAACATTACAGAGAACACGTCTCAGGTGTCCTCCCTGTGTTTCCATGGAGATGGATTCACTTGGGAAACACCAAGCGATGGCTGAGTGTGGCTGTGAACTGAAATTCAGAGCTTAAGAGACCCTCCCAAGGATATACAACTAGTTAGACGTACAGCTAACTTCAAAGGTCATACTGATACATAAGCAAAAAAAAGCCTAAAGAAGCCTTTCCCTTTTCCTTTTCTTTGGACCTCTTTCTTCATGTTTTAGAGGCAATTTTCCAGACTAGCCTTCACAAATATCCCCCTTTTCTAAGACAGGGAATTTTTCTTTACCTGGTACCTCATGCCTTTTTTTTTCTAAATGCTGAAGACATGCTTTGAATAGGCTCGTGTTTTATATCTGGTTCATGATGGATTATTGAATAGCCTTGGCTAAAGAGTGTTTAGTACTGCTTGACTATACCTGCTGTCAACAAGGAGGGGTTTGGGCTGTATGTGACTGCTGCTGCAGGACCCGACAGGGTTGTGCAGAGGGGATGGTCTGCAACCTCAGTGTACTCTGCCCTGTGAATAACGGAATGATGAGGCTTCATAAGTATTTGATTGTTTCGGTCACCAGCAGGTGATGGGGACTGTGATGTGCTCCAAAGGGAAGGTGGGACTTTGTTAGGTACTGCTGGGAAAGAGACTTTTGGGAGAATTTGGGAGCGAAACGAAAAGGCTACTTGTTTCCCAGAGGAGAAAGAAAGGGCTGAGAAAGTGGTGGGATGAGGAAATGTTTATGAAAGGTGGCCTTTGTCAGCAGCTTTCACCTCTTGATTGATGCTGGGCGTTGGAGTGACTTACACAAACAGAGCAAGCTGCATGGCATTGCACATTGCTGGCTTTAACCACAGCAGGGTTTGCCTTTTGCAGGTTGTGATCACATTTTGATCAGCAAATTGAGACAGGTCATCCCCGTTGGAAAGTATGCAACAAAGAGGGAAAACCTCCCCTTACAAGAACAGAACCTGCTAATCAACCAATAGTGTATACAAATCAGTAATATTTAGTAGAATGTGAATTTGCCCTGGCAGAAAGTATGCTTAGACCTGTTGTAACAGTTAAGCACAACAGATTAGTGGTTTAATTTACTGGCAAACGTGTAGCCCATGGGTTCTAGTTTGCTCAGCCGTGGGAAAAGGCCAGGTTGTCAGTCCTTCTTCTCGCCAGGGGAGAAGTGACGACAGCTGAAGATTTACTTGTCTGTCACACTTCCCTGCTATGGATGAGAAAGGAGTCCAAAGGGAGGATTAAATAAGCAGAATGACTGAAAGGAGATGTGTAGGAAGGGCTGAAGAGGCTGAGGTAGAGTTCTCCAAAAGCTAACCTGGCTGGTAGGGAAAGAAACTTCCTAACAGCCACATCTATAATACAGAGGACAGGGAGACGTTCAAGCCAATGGAGATAGGAGACTATGCCTGCTGGAAAAGCAAATGGCTATGAGATGGCAAGAGCCAGGAACAAGGCAGAATACACTCTAAAGACCAGTAGTGTAGTTTTGTGCTGAATTTAGGATTGTGAACACAACCAGCACAGGGAGAACCATCATACTGCCCTTGTCTCTGGAGACCTTTAACACAGCCTCTATTCCAAAATACTCAGCAAGATTTAAGCATATGAAAAAAAAAGGCAGCTGATTCAGGCACACAATGCAAAAGGTTAAGATGCTTTTGTATCAGATTTTATCCTGGTTTCATGCCTATCTGCTAAGCTATTACAGCAGTCGAAGGCTGTCTTCATAAAGCTGCATTGTGGTGTGTGACACTTGCAGTGCCTGCTGTTACGTTAACTCACCGAGTGCCGCTGGTGCCGGGCTGGAGCCTGTGTCGTTTCCCCAGCACCTCCACAGGAGGGTTTGGACTGCCTGGGCAGGAGGTGGGACTTTTGTGGGAAGGGAGAACTGGGGAACGTAGGGGAGTAAGTAAGAACAGAGTTTTTAGAAAACTGCAAAATTAGCTTCCTTTGGAAAAAAAAAAAAAGAAACCACATTAAATTGCCTTTATGCTCACATTTCCTCAGCTTCTCTAAACCAAGCATAGCAGTCTGTGTGTATATGTACATGTATAAATGCAGGTGTATATCTACAAAGCACTCCTTGCCCTCATACTCAGCTGTTCTTTGCAACACCCAATTGTGGTCAGCACACTGCTTGAATTCACTCAGTCTTATGCTGATAAAGATGGTGTAAGAAGCTGCATAGGACAGAACAGACATCTGCATTGGAAAAGAGTAAATCTTTCTAATCCTGGCTGTGAGGTAGAGCAGTATTATCAAATTAAATATATTATGCAGTAATCTACTGCAAATGCTCAGAGTCCTACATTTATGAGGAAGGATGTTGGAGAATTTTTTTAACAATGAACTGGCAAGTTCCTATGATATACTGTGGTTTGACCGCCACTTTTTCAGTTCACAGCCTGGACTGGCAGAGAGTTGTGTGGTTGTAGATAACATTCTAAATCTGAGGAATTAAGCCTTGTAGAGCATCAGAGTATAGTAACGAGGCAGTGAGAACTTGTGCTTGGACTGTACTGACCTGTGCACTGTGCTGCTTGTTGGCTCAGGGCAGGAAGAGGACTCACTTCTGTCTGACTGAATGACATCCTGCAAAGAATTCAGCACTGGATCTGCAAGAACTTACCTTTAACTAATTAAATGGATTAGCAAAATGTTTTAAGATCTCGGCTTTGGAAAGTCTGATTCTCCGGTTTAGCGTTAGGATCTAAGAACAGCCCAAACATGCTCCTCTGGCTGAAAACCTATTTTGTGACCACTGAAATGGATCCCAGAAACTAGATGATTTCCAGTGTGTTTGCTCTTATAACAGATCCATGAGGGGAGGCTCCATGCTGTGCATTGGCAAAGAGGGACAGCAAGTTTTGTTATGTGAAGTAATTCTACTGAGCAATCACTTCAGTACAGGGAGTCACAGGAGTATAACCATGTAAACTGTAATTTGTGCTGTCGTACACTGTGATAACAAGGGGTTACAAAGCAACTTTGTGGTGTGGACAGAAACACAAATCCTCTCTTCCAGAGCCTTAAACAGCATCCACACTGCTGGACCACCCTTACTCTGAAAATTAATGAGCTCAATGGGTAGAATGAAACATAGAAATATTTGTTCAAAGTGAAATAATGTTGACATCTAAAGATATCACACACATACCTCTCCTCAATCAGTCTGACAGTCATAAAGTTGTGCTAATATTGCAGCTGTGCTAATCTGTCCCTTACTGTCCTTCCCCCTCTCTCGTACAGTATGTCCATAGACATCTGGAGTATGCTCAGGTTCCCCCACACTGTAGACCACCACCCACACCAGCTGGAACATGGGGTTCTGGTAAGCTCAGTTCTGTTCACAAAGCTGTTAGGAGACATGTGCCTTCCTTCTCACCCTCAGCTGTATCAAAAAAAACCAAGACATTTCAAAACACAGGCACCTATGAGCTAGTGGATAAATGTAAATCTTTGCTTTTGGTTAGAGCCTAACCAATAATTGCAGCCTTGCATTCTCACCCTTCTTTTTAATGTCTGTTCTGAAAGGGTTTAAGAAACAGTCTTTAATTAACCAGTAAATAGAGTCTCTTGCGACTGAGGAGGAGATTTAGAAGATCCCTTTAATTACTGGAACTAGATTTAGGTTTGATTTCAAATACCAGTTTGCTCCCTGTTCAAGTGAAGTGAGGTGCTGGTAAAGTGTTACGAAAAGCTTTCATTTGCATCATCCCTCTGCTCCAACTCAAAATCCACATATCCATGTAGTTCTGTTGTTCGAACTGGATAGGCGGGTGAAATTGGATTCTCATGATGGCTCATGAAATTTAAAGCTGTGTTCTTATGGCTGATTTCTCCTTGTTACATGATTAATGCCGCACAGTGTGTCTTTACAGTCCAACTGTACAAGCCAGAAGTTGACCCAGAACCTTGTTATATTACATGTGTGGTATAGGTCAGGGTTTATAAGTCATTCCAAGAACTTCCTAACTGACAACATTTTTCTAGGACTCCAGATGGTGAGCTGCTTCTCTTGTCTTCCGAGTGAGCACAGAAGGCTGTCAAAGTATTGCTATTTTCCTCCCATGCTGTGGCCCCTCTGCTTAGGTATATAAAATTATGTTAATCCTGCTTCTCTCAATGCCCCTCCTTTTTGGAACCATCTGGTTTAAATTTTGCTTACCTGCTTAGTGTGAAACAAGTCTTCTCTGCCTGACTGCATAAGGAAGTCACAAGTCATTAACAGCTTATGTTAAAGTACCTGGTGGGAATATGTACTCTGCTTACAATGATATGTTTTCCTAAGGTGGGAAAAAAATGTATCGAATGCTGCAAACTAAGAATGGTGATTGAGTTAGAGAGATAGCTGTAGGACTTTGCCCTGTCCCAAAAATCATTTACAGTTGCCTGGAGAAAGTCCAAAGAGGTATAAAATACTTCCATTCGAAACATCAGATACCCTCCAGCAGCAGCTTCACTGGAGTTGCTTGCTCTCAAAGCCAGAAGCTGTTGTTAGAACAGGTTTGACCAGTTAGTGCAATTCAAAGAACAGTTTAAATAGTTATATACTAGCGTTACTAGATTAATCTGTGTGAAAATACCCCTATTGCTCTAGTCAACACCACAATGCACTAGATGAACCTTTACCTCAGTTTCAAGAGCTACTGAGCAGCATTGGTGCCTGGGGTTAGGCCATTCACTGCGTCAGCAGCAGTGGTGCCCTAATCCCCAACTCTACAAACTCAGGATTGAGAAAAGCGAAGGGAGCAGGAGTAAAATGTTTAAGTGGAATAGCCGTGGAAGAACCCAGTGAGGTCCTGTGGCTCGCTCTTCAGGGGAATGCTCTCTCTCCTGCTCTTTCTCTCTCTGTTGCTTCAGTGTATATGTCAGCCAGCTCTGCTTTTGGATGTAATTTTAAAATGGCTGGTGGATAATGAACTGTGGAGGAGAAGGCTTTCAGCTTTTAGTAGTGGCCCGATTATGGAGGGAAAAGAGAAGTTCAATGGATATTGCTGGACAGCAAGGGAACAGGGAGAGGCATTCAGCAGTAAATGGTGGGGAACAACACAAACAAAAGAGATCCAGGCCTGCTGGCTTCACATCATAGCTGGGATTAATGATTGCAGTATCTCTAGCTATTATTAAACACAACAAAAGCAAAATATAATTTCTTATTGTTGTAATACCATATGTCAGGCTATTCCACCACACACAATGGGATCTGCCTGGTGTATGCAGATGTTCCATCACAGACAAAAAGATGATTCCTGTGCCCCCAGCAAGATGTCTGGCATGAGAAACAAATAATGAGGGTTGTCAGATGTCAGAGTGTAAAGAAACAGTTGAAAGATCAAGTGGAGATACATTTTGGTGGCTCTGCCATTATGCTGCTGTGGAGTAGTTATGAGCATCAGCCCAGGGCTATTGATTCTTAAATGCTCATTCTGAGGCCTACTGCCACATTTCCAGTTCTTTTATTCTCCTTAGCAGGGCATGATAGGAAACTATTTTCCTTGCTTCTCCAAAACCTGCTCAGAACTGGCTAGAGTGAAGGCAGGTCAGAGAATACATCAGCCTGTGAATTGACCTACCAGCCAGACTGCCGCAACGCCGTCTGTCACTGATTTTATCTCAGAGATCTCTATGACAGCTCTTGACGTTTTAATATGTTATTCCAAGCTTCATATCACAAATGTTGATGTGGACTTTGGTTTCAAAGGAATTGTAATCAAGTTTTCACCAAAGAAAGAAAAAAGGCTAACAGCTGAAACTGATTTTCTTAGATAAAGCAATAGTAAAAAAGTTGGCGGCTTTGGCTCAGGGCTCATAGATCTCTGGTTAGAATTGACTGAAGGCCATTGATTCTCATATGTGAACTGAAAATGGACTTCCCAGTAGGCTGGTGTCAATATTTCAGAACCACATGAGAGTTCTTTAACCATAGGTATGTGAAGAAGTCATTGGAGATAACAGGTTACTCTACATCAGCTGGTCTGCAGGTTCCCACGCCTGCTCCTCCTCCATGATTAAGGGTGAGGTGGTTTGAAATCGTGTGCCCTTTGATGAGAAATGGATGGGCCAGTTTGCATTTGCCAAGTGATATCGTGGGATGAAAACATACATGAAGGGGCAGTTTCTGTGGGAAAAAACTGATGACTGCTAGCTTGCTAATCAAAGGTGACATGTGCCCTTATCCACAGTATCCACGGAAGTATAAAGCAGAGTGCAGAAAGCGTTAGCAGCTGGGACAGTGGTGCTGTGTTGTGTTCCTCTCCCACATGAAGGGATCCATAGTAGTGGGACCTAAAGTGGTTGCTGCTTAAGATATATCTTCTCCTGGCTAGAGGAAGATGGGTGCTTCCAGGGCTATTAATCCAGTTTGCTTTGAGCAGTCACCATGATGCCTGCTCCTGTCTCATTAGTATATTGGCTGCTAATGGCCTTTAAACAGAAACTCCATACAGAGAAAGACACAAAGAATTCCTCAGCTCTTTGAATCTTTTAAAAAATTGCAACTATTTCCATTGAAAAAAATTTGCTCTTGCTCAGCCCTATCCTAACAGTCATCAGGCTGGCTAGATAAGCTATTACTCTTTCATCTATATAATATGCTTTTGGCCTGAAGCAAAACTTGAGTTGCTCACTAATGTCAGGAGAACCACACTAAAATAAACATCCACTTCTGATGTCATTTCTCCAAGGCTTTGCTTTGTGTGCAAAATATTTGCAGTCCAGCTGAAAGTTGGGGTAACTTCTTCAGGCAGTGGCTTTTGCTTTCCAGTTAGGAAAAGACGATTACAAGGATAATCACTCGAAAGGACAAGGCGCTGATTCTCCTCTCGTTTCCACCAGCCTAGTTCAGAACTAATTCTTCTGACTTCAAGGATTTAGTCACTGTGAGGGAAGAATGTGGGTGAAAAGGTGCTCATAAAGCTGCAGCAGCATTTTGATGCAGATTAGCACTGTTAAACACCAGCAATCTGCTGTTGCCAGCGAGTGGCTTTCTAGAATTAGCCCGGGTGCTCTGAGCACAGCAACAATCAAGACTTCACTTGCACCATGGCCAGGCTTTTAAAGCGATAGTTGATAAAATGTATACCAGAGTCTTTTCCTGCTCATCCCATATTGACTTTTGAAAATCCACTTCTGATTTGCTTGTATGTTTCTCAAGCATTGATCTTTAATGGTGGAGTTTAACATTTCACTTCCTATCTCACTTCCATCCTGTCAAATACAGTTTCAAATAACTGGAGCCACTTGTCTTTCATGATCAAAGTGATAGAGAGACGTGTTCTCAAGCTTTCTTGGCAACATGTCAAGAACAAACCCTTCTTGTGTGTAATATATAGTAATATGATTTGTTGCATGGACTGTATCTGTTTGAAGAAAGGGCAACTGTGAAGATTTTAAGACGTTCCTGAGAGACATAGTTTAAGGAATATAGGGAAAACTAAAATCAGACACAGAGAGACTTAGCTTTGCCGCAGGCAAACAACAGAGATTCATAGACTATAAGGTCAGATAGGACCTTATGATCTCATCATTTGACTGGCTATATAATTTAGGCTGCAGAATGTCATCTAGTATTTCTTGCAGTGAGGATTACTTGTGCCCTTCATGAGCTTTCCCGATTAGTGATAATTGCTTCGTAATTTATTTAACTTCAATGGCTATCAAATAAAATGCAGAGTAAATTTACCAGTCATTTTCCTGATTTCATATGCCGCGGGGTTGGTGACCTGCAAACCCCTTTATGATCCCTGTGTTGTGAGAGGAACTCAAGGGCTGAAGTCATGGTGCCCTCTGAGTCTCAAGAAAATCCACAGGTCAATAACCTTTTATTTCTGACCTTTTAACTGGCTCTAGTGGGCCATGAAGACCTAAATGCCAGCTCTTTCAGATTCCTGGGAAGCTTCAAGACTCTTGAATCTAATTCTCTCTGAGAGTTTTGCTCTGATATATTCAGGTCACTGATATTGCAAAAGCAACTCGCAGCATGTGTGAGGGGGAAGCTTTGGGGCATCCAGTGCTGTGCAGCTAGTGCTATATGATGAATTTAGGGCAGTCGTGTAGCTCAGGCATTACACCTCTGCCTGGGAGTAACTCATAGCTATGTCTCACCTAATTGTGTGTTTCCAGGGAGAAGAGCAGTGATGCAGATCCCTCATGTGTTTTATCTGGATGAGGCCATCAATACATCGGTCGCAGAGGACCCTCTTTCCCACTCTATTGTGTTCTCCATTATAAACTCTAGTAACTGGCTTCTAGTCATCCTACCTTTCCCCTTCTTTTTAAGAATGGCTTGTCTAATTATACTAAAATCAATTGGTGATTCTCCTAACTGTTGTAATAATTTTTATTCTGCAGGCTTCCAAAAAAATGTTATAAATTAGTTCAGGGCACCATTTTGAAGACAACTTCAAGACATGTTGACCTTGAGGGGTGGAGAGTGAAACTCTGATTGTGTTCAACCACTCTAAGGGTGATGACAAAGGCAATATGAAAGAATAAACACTGTATCTTTCTTTGGACAAGGATATCAAGAAACAACACCCCTCCTTCACCCACCCACCCACCACCCCCCGGAAAACATTCTTGAAATCAAATACGACCTATGCTTAGGGTCTCTTCCAGCCCAGCTAGCAGAATGGAGATCAGAAAAGGCTTAAACAAGGAGTTGACCTTTTTGAGACTTACCTCTTGTTCACAATTTTGAACACATGCATGCAGGCGCATACAGATGCATGTAAGAAAACACCCACACTGAGTGGGGAAATACTGTCATACAGAGTCATATTCTATTATTCTGATTTTTCCTCCACCATCAGTTAAAGCAACCATTAGCCCGCTGTGAGGCGACTGTCTCCCTACTGTCTCCCAGAGAAGGGAAGATCCCATGGAAATGGCAGCACCCGTCTGCACTGATTGCTCCTGGTGAATTCTCCAGCAAGAACGTGTGGGAACGTCACACTGGGGCCACCTCGGGGACCTCCCTCAAGACCAGTCCTACCAGGCACTGAGGCTGTGAGCCCTGCTGGCATTGCAGCTGAAGACTGCACTGCCAAACACAGAGGGGCCAGTGCACTCGTGTGCACTGAGAAGGATCACAGGCACTTTCTAAGTGCCTGCAGCAGCATCGATGTAGAGGGAATAAAACAGTCCAGAGTTATGGCTGTTATTTCAAAGCAGATCAGCTGCTGGCCTGCACTCCTTTGCTAGCTGATTTGGTAGGCCTGCTTCTCTTTCAATACAAGTGTGTGTGAGATACTGTGCTGTCACCCTTATATCCATGAGTGCTTTCCTTAAAATCAAGAAGTTAAATCCCATTGGCACATTTAAAAGTTGACATCCTTCTCATCTTTGTACTTTAAGTAAGTTAGTACATGTGTTGAGGGAAGACCAGAAAAAGTTGTTTTCAATGCCTAAGGAGGCCGTGGGATATCTGTCACTGGATGTTTTTCAGAACAGGTTAGACAAACATCTGTCAGGAATGGTTTAGGTAGAGCTGAGCTTGCCTTGGGGCAGGGGACGGATGATGTGACCCCTTGCAATCCCTTCCCAGCCCTATTTTGTACGATCCTCTGCCTCCTTACTGGAATGCGGTTGGTGTCCAGTTTGTGCAGAGCAATTCACGTGTTCATTGTGGCAAAAAACTTTAATTCCCCCCCACCGGTCAGATGCACGGGTTTGGGTGCACTGTGAGACTGGGCGGTCAATGCTCTTCTGGCAGGAGGTTGGCTCAGTGTGGTTACTGCCTTCAGTGCAGTTGCTCCTGACGGCTCGTAAGGAAAAAGGCAGTCAGCTTCATGAGAGCTCTCAGGAGCCTGGGGTCAGAATGACAATTCCATGTACTGTGAAATTGCCTGCTGTGGTTACTCAGGGGCTCACTGGACACGAGGTTCAAGCGACCAAGTTTCTAGGGTTGCAGTTCTGGGTCGCTGGAGAATGTAGTAGGGTAATTAACTGATCTTTTCAGGTTTGGCTATCTGGGTCACTGGAAACCAGTTAGTTTCTAGGGAGTGTTTCAGGGCCATGGGATTCTAAAACTTCTGTGGCCCTTTTGCGACAGTCCATTGCACTAAAAGCCTGGAGGAGTCTCAGTTATGACAGTTCAACGCTATCTTTCCTTCCTGTGTTGAACTGGGGACATGCTGAGACAGGCTGGTGAGGGTAGTAGTCTGTTCAGTGCTGTCCAAACTTATGGTTGCAGTTCTTCAACCAACTCCAGAATCAGAGGATGACGAGATGCTTGCTGTCTTTATCCAGCCTCTCCTTACAGATACACAAAGCACCGCATTTACTTCCCATGAGGAACAAATCTATTTTGTTTTCAATGTTGTAAAAAGGGCAGGATCTTCTTAGGAATACCCTTGAAATAAGCTGGATCTCTTCAAGGGAGCCACACGAGTGTCAAGGCAGGATAATCACTAGGTACAATTTAGTTTTGAATTTCAATATGCTGTGATTTAATGCATGTAGCTGTACTTTGTACTGGCCTAGCCTGCTAGTTATGCAGAGAGAGTTTAAACCAAAGCCTGCTGAGGTGTACAGCAATCTCTCCATGGACTTTAGTGGGATGCCAGGAACATTGTTGCCTCAGACAGACTGCTGCTACATAGGAAAAAGGCAGGGCTTTAACTTCAAGGGCTTCCACACAAAATCAATGAGACTTTATTTGCATGACAAACTAAATGATATCAGTGAAGTGTAAGGATAAACTTGTGCCTGTCTCAGAGAAAGGTCTTACTAAGGCTGAGTTGGAAAATTTTCCTGTCATGAGAAAGATTAATGTAAAATGCTTATTTGTTGAAAAGGAAACTTTCTTGAGAAAGCTTTGTTGAAGTTATAGCTGGAAAAGGCTTCTCAGAGTGGACTGGGACTTCAGGGGAGAGCAATAGAGAAAAGGAAGAGGATGAAATGGGAGAGCACATACATCTGATTTTACTGGATCAGACCAAAGATCCTAGTTTCTGCCAGTGCTTAGGACTAGATGTCCATGGAAAGAATTTAAGAACAGAGGATGTATGTGGTGGTGCTTTCTTTGCATATTCCCCATTGAAAGGCAATGGGAAGAGACAGAAGTTGAGCATATTCATGCCCAACAGCAGCCCAGTGATGAAGGATCTCACCTGGAGGTCCCAAGTCCAGCCTCAGATCAGGTAATAAAAGCTGTAGTCTGTGCTTCCCAGTAGGTCAGTGTCCTGAAGAGTGTCACTGGCAGTGTGTATGTGCAGCTCCAGCTTTCCATCAAACATTTGTTCTGATTTAAAAAGAATACATTTTCCAAAACCATGCAGTTTCCCAGGACATAAGATTTGCATGCTGTGGCCAGTTCTGGGCTTGTTCCGCCACTGCTGTCACATGCTGTCTGCTAGTTTCAGAGGTTTCTTTCCCTCTCTGGTGGCAGGGAGCTTTGTACAGCAGTGCTATCTTCACCATCTCCCTCTTTGCTCTTTCCATCAGATCATCAGATAAATGTCTTCCTCATTGCTCTTGGGCGGGGTGGTGCCATATCAAAAGAGACTATTAGCACCTTTGATACAAAGACAGTGCAGCAGTGTGATCTACCTGAGTAAGAAAATTGTCCTGTTAATAACGGGCAAATGTTAAGAGCAACATCTCTCACAGTCTGGGCAAATGAGTTGCACAGCTCTTTGCTAAGTGGGAACGTACTAGGACCGGGAAATCTGGATTTCTCTTCCCAGGTCTGTGGTGAGTCCACTTTTGTTGCTATCTACCTCTTGATGCTGGCCCATCAAACAGCCTGTTTCCCATCTCAAGAGTTTGATCCCTTCCCCACAGCGTGAGAGAAGACATTTCATTGGCCTTGTGACCTATGCTGGGTGTGACAACAGAAGCCAAAGATTTTGGAACAAAGAGCCATATATATTATTATAGCCATATCATTTTACTCTGGTGCTACTTTTCTGGTATCTTTGAGTATATATTTTCCTCATTAATACTTTTGTACTACCTTTTATATAACTGAAGAACATAACAAGGAAAAATGTATCCCTTTTTCCATCCTAAAGAGCATTTTTTTTTTCTAACTTGCGCTAAAATCTGATTTGTATTCAGCAGCAGAAAAAGAGTTTGGAGTGAAAACTGAAAAGTGATGTGTTGCTAATCATGCAAGAGCATGTATCAATATGTCTTTGATTCCTAGCTGGCTTTAGAGTGACACCTTGAAACACAATATTGATAGGCCTGCAGATAATGATTTATAGTCTCCAAGTGCAATTTATTTTCTTTCTGATATCAAGTAATACAATAAAAAACTGTAATGGGAAAGTTTACAGTTGAAGGTATCCTTCACATGTTTCTGCACATGTTTCTCTTCTTGATAAAGTACTTTTGTTACCCAGGAGAACTCTCCCTAACTCCAGAAACATAATACTCAGGTTTAACATAAAGTGGCAGGCAAAGTGTTGTGAGGAAAACACAGGCTCAGCAATACAAGAGAAGCCATGAGAAATGCACTTTCTTGTGTGAGAGATCCTACGTGTGATATACATGATCACACTATATGGATGACTTGTCAGAGCATTGCAGGCCTGGAGGGAGCAAGGCGGGTGTTAAAACAGGATTGAGAGAGCTGATGTTTGGCTATGGCAGCTTAATATGACCACCATAGGTTAGGAATTTAACCCCAAGATAGGTCCCACAAATTATATTTGCCAAATTGGGTCTGAAAGAGGGTGGGAATAGAATATGCATTAAAAGGGGTGAAGTGGGGTAGGGGAAAAGGAAATTACTTGGTAAGGTCTCTGAGCTGTGGTTCCTGCCTGCTTTGGTTGTAGTGGCTAAGATTACCATACCTCTCTCCAGCCACCCTCTTACCAGCACCAGCTTGCACAGCCCTGCCTGATGATTTCAACTACTATCCACTTGGGTTCAAGTTGTTGGGCAATCCATGTGATCTTCTACCTCTTCTAAACTGATAACGTTTGAGTGAGGGCTTGCAAACAGTAGGATTTTTAACCTGTCTCAACTACTGCCATTGAAACCAGCAGGAAATGCAAGTAAAAGCTCAACACTCTTGGGCTGCCAAAAAAAAAAAAAAAAAAAGCTACCCTTTTTCTAATCAAAAAGATAAATAGAATTCTATCATTTTCCTCATGGCTTCAAGTAATCAATGTTGGCACACTGGAGCTCAACACACCTCTAAACTGTCTATTTTATTCTGCATGGGTAAACTTGAGAAATTCCAACCCAAATTACTTACTCACACTTTCCTGTAAGACTCGTACTATAGAGTCACCAGAAGTGACTTTGAATGACAAAATATTTCTGTTCTTCTTGTGAAAAGCCAATATGTTACACAGCCTGCCCTTTCTTCCAAATCACCTGGTATAGTTTAACATGCCACCCTGAAAATTTATTTTTAGTGATGAAGACAGTACCTTGTCATTATCTGAGGAATGCAGGAAGCGCAATGACTAATCTTTTAGTCAGTCATTCTTGTACAAATTCTTCAAACCTGTAACAATTTCCCATTATGTCATTCTTACTAAGACAGATGTGGCTGAGAGATAAGCCTTGGGGAAGAAGGTGAAGGTGCAGAACAATCTTAAATGCAGAGTAACCTATAGATGTTGCCTCTTACTTACAGTTTTTCTGATTTATAATAATGGATCTTATGTGTTAGATCCCATATCCTTAAGACATGAGGAATGAAAGAAACGAAAATGTCATTTGTTTCATATGCTGGTGAGTTATGTACTTTTAAGTGGGTTCTGCTGCTCAGTGAAACAAGTTTTCTTTGACAGATTGCTCTGCTACTGTATTTGATTTCAATTTCCCACTGAATAGTGCCAAGTGAAATCTGTTATGCTTTAAGTTGTAATATGCCTTTCTCCAGTACTATCCTTGTATCAATCATCTCAAGCCTTTTTTTAGCTAGATGCTTAAAAATGAAATGAATACAAGGCCCAGATTTCAATCAGTCACAGGCCAAATTCTGGGCAAATACCGTTATGCCCTTCACGAGCACCGACAAGGAGAAATGGGAGAATAAGAATTAAAACAATTTCAGCATAGGGGCCCAACTTTTCTATGTATTGCAGAGATACCCTGCTTGCCTCCAACTAGATACCTTGTGAGACATCTGACTGCATTTACCTCACTGCAACTGAGATCATCTTACCTTCAAAATAGAAACCTATTGTCAGGAGGAATTTGTAGACCGCAAAACTTTTTGTTTGTTCTGTTCGGATTTGTTTGTGCATCATTTTGGAGAAAGTTCAGATAACTTTTTATGAGTAGAAAGCAGCAGGAAACCTCCGTTTCACAGAACCCAGCCTGCTGACTGCTGAAAAGACTTGTCTTCTCACAGCTCCAGGGATGCAGATGTGAGTGATTGTACAAGGCACGGGTTGTTCTTGGCTGCTGTCTGGCTTTGTTCACCCTGGGAAATGGATAGAGGGGAGTCGCGAGTTGAATGTAGCAAGGTTGTCCCCACAGATTTCCTTAGCGCATGACAGGAACAAAACCTGAGGGAGTCATCAGCTGACACAATGTGAAAGGGTCAATCAAAAGTGCAGATCTGAGGGGATGATATTTTCCCAAACTTGTATGGCCTCTAATCGCTGCAGCTCACCAGGGTAATTCTGGGGAGGAACATCCTGCAACCCACATCATTGCTCTCTGCTTCTGACTTCTAGTGACACATGATGTGTCCAGACTGGGCTCCCCTCCCTCTCCTGGGAGACATAAGAAGGGCTCTAGAAGTCTGTCTTGCTCAAATGTGGATATCTGGCTTCCCTTAGAGAAGGAAATATCTCTTAAAATGAGTATACAAATGCAGAAAACAGCAGTAGAGAGAGGACTTTCTCATATGCAGGGTCAGTATTATTGCAGTTGATCTAGTCAGAATGGAAGTTGAAGTTTCATTTAACGGTATTCATTCTTCCAAAATTTGCCCAAAAGTCAGTTCACAACCCTACTGAAGCAAATGATTAAACATCTCTTGCCATTTAGTAACAATCACTTTGAAAATCTTTGTTTCTCTTGTGGGAGAGCACTTCATTTATGATTTCAAAGTGTCTCGAAATAGCTAAGGTAGAACAAAAGAGCTTTGGTAGGTTTTTTAAAGGTATTTTTCTCCCCATCTTCCCTCACCTTTTACCTATGACATAGTCTGCAATTTTTAATCTATGGAATATTGTAAAGCTGCCACTTCACAATACAATCTTTTAAAATCTTTCCTGCAAGTGGCTTATCTGCTCAGCAGTCATCACCTCCAGTTATGTTTCTTTTTCTATACTCTTTCCATTACCATATATTTTTATTTCACTGTATCTTGCCCCGTCAGTGTTAGTAGAAGAATTGCTTACTTTGGAAAGGGCTCCTGGCTATCCATTATTCAGAGTGAGTTGATATAAAACTTACGTTCTGCAGGTCCTTTGTTCCTCTTCTGACCCTGTCACTTCATTGTCTGTTGAGTGAGATTATTTCCCTAGTATTTGTTTTGTCCACATGATTGCTTCCCTGAAACTTGCTTGGAAAAACTTGTTCTGTCTATATTATCTCCTACTATGTTTTATCATTTAAATGTGGGTACCTTCTTCCTTGTATTGATCTAGTAAATACCTTGTATCTTGAGATATGTTTTTCTTTTTTGTGCAGTTCTTTGTGTAAGCAGGCAGACTTATACATTAATCCCTAATAATCTTGGTTCTACAAAGGGCTAATTGAGAGCTAGTGGTCAGTAACTATTGTGCTCTGGCATTTGTATCACTGTGCTATCTCAGCTCCTTCTGATGTCAAAGAAATCAGTCGGAATGTCCCCATCAATTCCTGCCACAATAGAGGAGTCTTACTTGGCATTTTTCACATAGTGGAGGGGTTTTTTGTGTGTTTTGTTTGGTTTGTTTTTTTCAATGCAGAGTTTTTGTACTTATAAATCATATATTACCCACTAGTAAACATGCGATTCAGCAGGATTATGGGTTATGCAAGTGAAAGAAAGGGAAGTATACCACTCATCATAATTTGGTTCTGCTTTTCTTATATACTATTCTTTTATCAATGTAAATTTTGTAATGCATGGGTTATGTGCACAGAAAACCACTATTACTTCGAGAGTTATTCAGTCTAGAATTCTGTTCTCTTTAATTCTGCTCTGTCTTTAGCTTGCCTGTCCCACACACTTTGGGTGACATAACTTTTGGTCAAAACAGGGTCTGAAGAAGAGCAACTGTTTTTGATGACAAGGTTACATCCTGGGTTGCATCAGAATCAATAGGAGTTTTGCAACCGATTCCCTGAGAGAGCTATCTACCTAAGGAGGTAATGTAGGTGATCAAAATATAGTTCTTCTCTTATGCCATTTCTGCCTAAAGAATGACAAAAAATGTTTCATTCTCTTCCTATATTTTTTGCTGTCTCTGGTAATCAGGTCAAGAAATAACAGTACTTATGAAGCAACACTAATTCATGTGGACTCTGCAATCCCCACAGTCCCTTGTTGGCCTGTGTTCTTAACTTGCCTCCTTTGCTCTCCTACAAAACATGAAGCTACCTAGACACGACCAGGGTATCCTGCCCAGGACTAGGAGAATGAATGGACGTGGTCAAACAGAGGCAGCCCATTGTGTGGTTGCACTTAAGTTGATCAGTTCGTGCATTTCAACTGTTTTTTCTTTAGCAGTGGACATGACTGCTATATACAGGAGAGAGCTGGGGGGAAGCTGGAGCAGAAGCACTTATATGGGACTTCCATATTTCTGTGCCGTAGCCCCGGGCACGAGCATAAGAAGGAGCACTGTGGCACCTGAGACTGCTGTTGGTATTGAGTGTGCTCTGCACAGTTGGTTAATGCAAGCATAGTAGATTTGATGTGCTTAGGAGGTGGGATTTCTGTGCATGCCAAATGCACTGCCTAACACATCTGTTAGAGGCCCAGTGCCTTCTGGATATACTGCACAGTCTATGTATACAAACTGCATGTTCAAACAGACTTTCATGTAGCGCCTCGGGGCATTGGCTGGCTAAGACCTGCTGTTCTGGTGGGGGTGAGGTACATGCAGGGGTTCTGGTCAGAGGCACTGTACCTGGATTTCAACCTGCTTTAGGTTGTCATTAGCCAATTCCTAATTAATCTGGTGATAGCATCTGAGTGGGGTTTGTCATGTTGGTGCAATTTCTTTCTACAGAACACAGCTGGTGTATCACCTGAGTGTGACTTTGTAGTATAGCTTGAAGGTAGATGTAGAAGTCCTTTGTCTCAAAAAGTCAATGTTCAAACTACATGCTTGGCAACAGTAGTCTGGAAAAAGCTGTATAATCTCCCCTCTTATCAAACAGATTTCCTAAGAACTGGTCTGATCTGGGGCCTCTAGCAGTAGTTAAACTGATTATTCTGCGATCTCCTACATGTTTGTGTAGCTGTGCTGGCTCATGTTATGGATATGGGAGAGGTGATAATCAGTAGGAGGGCAGATAAGAAAAATCTTTCCCATCTGAGGATGTCGTTCCATATGTTTTCTTCAACAACAAAGTTAGCTTGAGAAATCTCTCTTCCTCCTCAGCCATTCATTCATTCATTCATTCATTCTTTCCAACCCTGCTCGGCAGCCACCACCCTTTCACCGGTGCCGGTAGAAATGCTCATGGGATATGCTGCAAACCAGGTTGCAGACAGGAGTGCATGGCACAGCTGAGGGCATGCAAGGCTGTGGCATAGCAGGGAAATGGGCAGCTCTTGGGAGGGATGAACGAGAACATCTAAACCAGCTTTGCCAAGGAAATGTGGTAGGAGCCACACACCTCAGCACTGCTGGTATAGCCATTCCCATGTGTATGTGGCTGCATGAGCCATGAAAACAGACAGCTTTGTCCAAGGAGTGCACTGTATATTAGAAAGGCATTTTGAATGGATGAGAGAAATGAAGCAAGTTGCATATGGGCTTGGAGAAGATGGCAAGGCAGAACATTGCCTAGGTATCTGTTTGCTTGGCATGGCTAGGGCTTGGGATTTATGTAAAAAAAAGAAGTACTCAGAAATTATTTGATTCACTAGAAAGCCATATCTCGTGCTTTGCCTATACATAGAGAATCATGGCAGAAGGACTGAAAGGAGTCAGTGAACTGGCATAACTGGAGGGACAGGAGAGCTGTTGTGGTCAATCGGGCAGCATTAACTAGTCCAAATGGGAGTTGCTGTATGATGGGTGGTGTTCTGAAGACCAACATGATCCTGAAATATTTGCATGTTGAGACGCAACATCCCGTTCAGATGTGATGGGTCACAGAGAGCCTTGAAGAGGAAAAGTTTAAAGACAACTGTGAACTGATGGCTATCCCAGTAACTAAGTATTTACCCTAATGAACTCTCTTTAAATGCCTCCTGTCCAGAGTGCTCACCTCTCAGACTAGCTGTTAGAGGCATGTTGGGCAATAGCCTCTCCAGGTTACTCAGAGTTTGGCAGATAACTTTTTTCTCATAGGTACCTGAGCTATTTTTAGATAAGCAGCTGGCACCTTTCTAAAGGCCTGATAATGAGTTAGGAATGCTCATCTCAAGCATGTGTATTTGTTCCGTCTTCAAGGCAAGCAAACTGTCAGGGATCAACAGAGAGATTTATTCACCTTGATGGAAGCAGTGGGTTTCTCCAGCATTGTTCTCAGCAGTGACGGTGTAGGAAGGGACACACACTCCCCCCTTGCGTGAGCCCTGAGGGGAAGACTTTTGCAGATAGTGACTATGGGAACCACTTCTTTAGTACTTGCCTGTCAATAAAATATTCAATATCCCCTCTGGAATGCACCTGCAGACCGTTCCTGGGGATTTAGAAGTGCGGAAGATGATAACAGGAAATAAAAAAGCCACCTCATTTTGGCAAGGGCAGCATGAATTCACCTCTGGGGAGATGGGGGTGTTCCCTACGTGCTTTATGGAGAATTTTGAATAAAGACCTCCTGCCAATAGTTGCAAAAAGAGCTCACTCCCCATTTCCACTGCATGGTCTTTCTTCCCCGTAAACAATTCTCTCAAAGGAAGCGTAGACCCACAGATTTCCAGTTGAGCATATGGTGGCAAAGCCTCTTTTTTCTAGTTCCAGGCACTCATATGTTTGTAAGCTGAATGTCTGGTAAGATTTTATTGGATTGCCTAAACTATTTTGATGACTCTGATTCTGAGCAGGAGATCAGGATCGCATTGAGTTTGATGCTATGCAAGAACAGGATGAAAAAGGCAGTACCCGTCCCCAAAAAGTGTGTGCACTCTGGATGTTATACAGCCATCAGAGCCGTATAGACGAACATATGAGCACAACGCAGATCTTGTGGAAGCACACTCAGAATGAAAGACGGGGGATTCAGCCCCTCTGCATTTTAATCCCCCAGTTAAGATTTGTGTTTGCATCTTGACAAGGAAGACTTCTCCAAAGAGAATGAAGAAGGAGCTCTGTGGCGGCACATGGGGCACCTTCCAGGAGCAAGGGCACCAGAGGAGAGCAGGGAGGTGGTGGTTATAAGGCTGCAGTAAGGTTATAAAGATGCTATGGGGAGTTAACATAATGGGAGAGGGAGGCTGGCACCTATTTTGCTCTTCGAGATCTGACCCCATTTTCTTGCAAACAGCTGGCAGAACTCCCAGTGAAATGAATGGGACCCAGCAGGAGGAGCAGAGGCCTGGGGACCAGAAGCCATTCTTGAAGCCATTTGTTGGACCTGCCAGGCATGTGGTAGGCAGGGTGTCACACTGGCTGCCTGAGAAGTAGCAGCTGGCAGGCTTGTTGGAGCACACCTTATTTCCATTCTGGAATTCCTCGGTGGTTGGACCTATTGCCATGTGTGTACCAGCTAGTGCCTGGGTGGCTCCACACCAGCTTTGGTGCATATATGCAGCTCCTTGGCAAACCTCATTGTGGAACTGGGGTTGGGGTTATAGGAGGACAGTGGGGAAGGATCTTGAAGATGTTGTAGAGAGCACAGGAGACAGAGGGGTAGCTGAGACTGTCACAGCAGGAGGCAGGGGAAGTGGGGAGGAACTGAGGGTGTTATGTGGAGGGAAGTTGGGGTACCCTGGGGTGCTGCAGTGAGGATGTATGTGAGGTAGGTTGACTGCAGTCTGAGCGTGACCTATATTTGAGATTTATGGTATTGTGTAGCAAAATTCCATAAACCAAGAATATTGTGGCAAAAAGGGAAGGGACATGGGCAAGATGTGTATAAAAAGATGGGGAAGTGGTGATGAAGGATATAAGAATATTGTGGAGTGTAGGAGGTATGGAGGGAAAGGATCACATCTCAGGAAATAAGGCCCTTCGTGGCCTACTCCTTATCTTTAATTGGGGATTCTTTGAGCATTGTCCATACAGACTGTATCCAGTCTTGCACTGGATGCTGCCTCTAGAATAAAGTAGGGTTTCTTTCCGTATTTTTTGAAACAACAGTATGCAGACTAACAGCCACAGCACAAGTCATGGGCTTTCAGATAATGGATAAAGTATGCTAGTCAGAACTAATCAAATCATCATTTAATTTTCAAAGATTTATTTTAATTTACCATAACAGCGTAGGCTCCCACTCTTAGCTCTATCCTTTTCATTTCTGCTTTGTCAGAAATGCTGAATTCCCATGTTGGCAGCTGGAAGTACCAGGACACTTGAAAGGAGACCGCCCGTCCTTACAGATTTTCAGTTATCAATATAACAGATTTCTGTGCATATCTCCCTGAAAACATGAACTCTAGATGATTATTTTTTAATATTTAGTAATTTTAGTTATATTAGTATTTTTTGAGGAAACTTGCCTTGAGAGACAGAGTTGCTTCTTCAGTTGAGGTATGGAACAGTGACTAGAAGATCACAAAGGAATAGTTTCTGAGATATCTGCCTTGCCTGTCACTGTGGTGTCTAAGTGACACATAGTGTAACAGCACTGCAAGGAATTTGAATGCATTGCAGCTGCCTTCATAACTGGTGATGCCCTTGTTTACTGCTGACTTTGATCAAGAGTTTTGCTCTGGGTTGACTGCGAATATGAGACATCAGTAATTAAAACTAAGGTTAAGAAAAATGTTTTTCTACAAATAGACATCAGTGCTGGCTAAGACAGCAAGTCCTGCAACGAAGAGTGAGAATAGGGTCTGACCCAAGTGTGTGTTTGATGCTGAACAGACCCCACAGAAGGATTGTTTTCCCACAACCTTTGTGAGTGACACTAAACTTCAGTCCAGAGAAGAGGAGGCTGAGGGGAGACCTTCTCGTACTCTACAACTACCTGAAAGGAGGTTGTAGAGAGGCGGGGATCGCTCTCTTCTCCCAAGTCACAGGGGATAGGACAAGAGGAAATGGCCTCAAGTTGCACCAGGGGAGGTT
>KZ505970.1:128074-181702 GCA_002844005.1 Limosa lapponica baueri
TTTTTTTGTTTGTTTTTGTTTGGTTGGTTTTTTTTGTTTGTTTGTTTGTTTGTTTTTTTAATGGTTGCACTAGAGGATCTTAAAGATCCCTTCCAACCTAGGCGATTCTGTGATTCTGTGATTCTGTAAACTATTGTTTACTCTCTCTGAGCCCTAGTTTCCTGTCTGAAACTCCTACCTTTGTACATGTCCTGGGAGGATGAGCATACTGAAGGCTGTGAAGTTCTTTACTATGCTACAGTCAGCCATAAAACATATGATTTCCTTGGATTATTTTTTACCAAGTAAGGTAAACCAATCAAAGAAGCTGAGGATGAAGCCCTGTTCTTTGGCAAAGAAAACCTGTCGGTCCCAAACTCAAGACATAACTGAAATTCTCTGGTAACTTTGACTTTGGCAGAGTTATAACAGCAGAAAACTTGTCTCAGCCTCTTCCACTCTACTCCAGCTAATCATATAATTTTAATTCCCCTCCTTCCATGTTCATGCTGTAATATGAGCTGAGGGCTTCAAGCACGTACTGTGAAGTGCCCAGGTGAGAAAAAAATGCTTTTGCAGACGCTTAACTTGCAAGGGGATGTTTATGTAAGATACAGTAGAGACCTGTTCTCCCAGTTAAGAATTGCACTTAGAAATGAAAGGTGTTAAACTTTGGCTTGTCATCTGTCATAGCAAGATTTTTACTCTTTTTTTTAACACCCAGACTCATTGCTAAACCTACATAATCCTGAAATGTAACTTTTAAGTGTGATTTATGATTATGATTAGATTTATTTTATCAAGCTGCCGTTGTAAAACCCCTTGTTTTCCTAGGAAGGTGGAGCTGTAAATATCCTGGGAACAGGAGAACCAGGATGATATTGCATAGCTTGCTCTAAAAGCCTTTTCATTTCAAAGCCAATTAGAAGACATAACACCACCACCACCCCTGAAACAAAAAAAACCCCAACAACCGTCACATAACAAATCCCATGTAATGTTTAGTTATCTAATGGCAATAGATAAAGAAAACAAGAAAAGCTGAGCACAAAACAGCCCGTAGGAGCCAGAAAAAGAAGGCACAGATTCAAGTTTTAACTGTGAGAACAGAAACATTTTCAGAGTGACTGTCAGCTTCCCCAGATGTGAAATGCATAAGCTCTGAACTGTAACATCGCTGGGAAATTGGACAGAACTTTTGCCCCTTCCCCTCGCTCACAGGGGGCATTGTGATTAAATGAGAATATGGCAGATATTTTGCAAAATAAATTAATCAGCGCCTCAGACCATGGCTCACAGCTGCCAAAGGTCTGGATTGCATTCAGCAGATTGTAGGAAGTCATGCAAAACAAACATGAAAAAGAAAAACAAATGTTTTTTCCAACTTTATGTGGAAAAAACCACCTCGTAGTAGTGTTTTCATTTCAGGGCTGCCATATTGCTACAAGCCCGGGATAGAAGCTTGCAGTTGAGTGTGCTAAAGCCTTTACTGATAGAACACCATTACTAAGTGCTCCTGGTTTGGATATGCAGAGCACCAGGGCAGGTGAGCTCCTTGCTTGCGGCTGAGGAAGAAAAAGCATTGCCTTCCCCCAAGCCTGGGTCCCGTACATAGGTCACTCTCTTCCCATCAAGCTTGCTGGACACTCCTTCCTCTCTTATAACTGATACTCCCTTTTGGAATTCCCGCGCTTATGAGATAGATTGAAGGCGTCATGATGATATAATTTTGTCTGCTCATCAGTGGGCTTAGATGTATTTTGTGTGCAGAAGAGCACCGGAGAGTCATTGCTTAGCACAGACCATCTACAGAGATAATTTTGGGAATACAGATCAATCTTGCTTCTCCAGGGGAGTGAGAGGAAGGACAGCCCTCAGCTGGGGGAAGAAGGGGCTGTTCCTGGGGAGAGAGGCCCCACCACTGGGGGCTGGGAGGGAGGACAGGCTTTCTACAGGGGTCTTCAAGAGCACTCTTCACAGGGATGTACCTTGACAGCGATTGTTCCGCAGTAAATCTACAGCCCTATCCACTGGGAGGAATTAGGAGTTCAGTCAGGGTTCAAGAGTTGTCCTCGGTCAGCCGGTGCTCTCCTGGCGTTTTCAGCAGGATTTTTGAAGTGTTTGACTCTGAAGTGCTCTAATCACAGGAAGAGGACAACAGGAAACCTATCCTCAGGAGAGCTGATCAGTGGGAAGGGCTGCCGTAGCAGAAGTAAACAAAAATATTTTAATTGCCTGTGAGAATACCAAATGGGAAAGTGGGAGGGAGAACTGGCAGTTTGCTCATCACTGGGACTACTGAAATGTCCCTAGGAGGTCGGAAAAGCATGGTGGGATGTTGGTGTCCTGAGCCATTTCCATGTTTATCTTTTGAGTAATCTTTTGTTGAACAGCCGACTCCTCTGCACTCCAGGAATACGCAAGCTGAGCACCAAAATTACAGTTCTGTCTGGTCCTTTTGTCATTGCACTGAGAAAGAGCCTGAGGGCCTGACAAAATCAGTTCCAGTGTCTTCACTCAAATACCCAAATATGTCACTTCTATTTTTTTCTTTTTTTGAGAGAGAGACAGATACGGTGTATCTGACTGTGACCGGAATTCAGTGGTTATGTTAGAAGTAGGGACCCTGTTTGTGCAAGACAAAAAGCAAACAAGCCTAATTTTCCATTGGGTAATGCCATAGACATGTTTGCACACTGAGTGCTTAAAAGCACACCATATTACATATAGACAAATAAAATACATGGCCCCGCCTCAAGGAGTACAAGTTTGGTTTTCTGCTGGGAAGGTGTTTTCTGTCAGGGCTTTGTTATAAAAACAACTCATTTAACAATAAAAAAGCTGTCAAAAACCCAACAGCGCAGTCCAGAATGATGAGCCATTTTCATTAGTTTGAACTATTTAAGCTTAAGCACTTTCTTCATTCAGTTTAAATTTCTTGGACTGCTGAGCAGGAGATGGATCCAAAAAAGAAACAGAAGAATGCTCCTCCCCGGGTCTATGATATCTCTGTCAGGGCCAAAGGTTTGAGTGAATGTATTATATGAAGAAACAGCTTTTGTCTCGTACAGAGGCTCTATTGTGCTTCAGAAAGAGTTTTGGAGTCATCTAATTTTTCACTTCTTACCCACGAGTACAGAGCCTCAGACAGCGCGTTATGAAGCTGGCAATCTGCAACCACATCGGGACGGGCCAGAACCGCTCCTCCGCCAGTGGCAGACCCTTGGTTTTGCCCTAAATTGTAACGTGAGCTGAAAAACGAGAAGCCTGCCTAAAAGGTTATCAGATCTAACGCACTTTTACTGGGATGAGGAGGAAATGCAGTGGTGGTAAACAAATATAAGAACCTATTGTGACTGCGGCTTAGAATCACCAGGAGACCAATTAACACCTTTTTGTTAGGATTAACCATTATGATGTTTGCAGCAAGAGCCTTAAATTGGTACTTTCTTGTAGTTCAAAGTATGCCTACATTGCAGTTACAAGGGAAGTGGAGATCAAAGCTCCCAGAACAAATAATTACATGAAGGTAAATTCCATCTGATGTAGGAAGCAGCAGAAGCCTCCAAAGAATAGCAAACAGTCTGTCAGGGAGCAGCCTGTAGGAGTGTGAGCAACACAAAAGGCAAGCTTTCAAAGGGAGAAACGCCTCTCCTCAAAATGATGGAGCGAAGCGGCCGCTCTGAAACCATTTCGTTATACGGGACCGCTCTTTGCTGTGTCAGCAGCTCCATTATGAAGCTTTTATTTTCTGAGGTTCATCACTCAGCTGAACCGGTGCTAATACAGAGCATAGAAAGCCTGTGTGGGGTCTCCGTGCTCGGCTGGGAATTTTAAAGGTAATTAAGGAGGAAAAAGCCCATTGTGCTGTATTTGGTGACTGTATTATTTTCTTGGTGTTGGTTCTGTGCCCAGGAGAGCAGGTTGGAGGGTGGGAATGGTGGAATTCCCCTCGTTGCCTCCACGTTCCGACTGAGGCCCTTCAGTGGTACTTTGCCAATGAGAAACTTGCGTTTATATAAATAACTCCGGAATTAATTGAAGTCTCAGCTTTGATGTAGTGTGTGCTTAGATGATATTGTCTCTAATTTAAGCTTTGAGCCTAAAGTAGAGGGACTTTCTTTTTCTTACCTAAAATACCAAAAAAAGACTCCAGGCCATGAGTAAATGGTTATGGTGTTTTAGTGGTTTTCTGAATGCATCATTGTTTTATTTATTTCATTATTTTTGCTGAAAAGCACCAATGAAATGGGTAAATGACAGCTGAAGAAGCCACAAGGTTGCATTGCTCCAAATAATAGTGGGTTATGTAAGAAAAAACAAAGAAACAAACAAAACAGAAGCAAAATTCTAAAAAAATCTCAGATTTTCCATTTTGTCACCTTCAAAGCTTAATATTTCTTTGTTATTTATTTTTTTTCCACAGTATGAAAGGTGCCCAAATGCACCTTCAAATAAAGAATTGAAGTGAAGGAAAATGTGTAGTGCAAACAAAAAACAAAAACCAGAAAAGTGTCTTGTTTTGGTTGGCGGATGAATGAAAACTACACAGCACAAATGTACCTGTCCTGAAAATGAAATAAATTATTAAGATCCCTATAAATGGCGCTGCAATTACTCTCCTTCTAATTAGAAGCTGGGAACATTTAATTCCATAAGCAGCCTCCTCCTTATTCTCCTAGGTTATAAAAGATGTATTTCTTCAAAGACTGGGCGTCATGGAATAATAAACTAACACTTCAGTATGGGGTTGACTCACCTGTTTTGTCTCAGCTTGCTCTCAGCTGACCACCTGTATTCCTGTCAGCCTCCCGAGGCAGATAAAAATATTTGTCACACAATTAAATATTTATTGTGTCCTGAGGGTATTTTGCGTGAGATCTGCCCTGGGTTAGAAAGGGTGTGTTCCCTGAACTGGTCCAAAAAGCTGTACCAGCAGCCTGAGTGCAGTTTCATTCAGACTCTTTTCAATTTAACTTGAACTGTCAGGAATTACTACGAACACAACTATGTATAGTGTGTTTTTAACAATAAGAGGTTTGAATCCATATAATTAACCTAGTTTAAATAGATACTAGCTACGATACTGCGAGTTTTTTTTCCCAACCTGTTGGTTAAAGGGATTTAAGCTCAGATATTTTTCCTCCCCTCTCATGGACAATGCGAGGATCAGCTGCCACCTTCTTGATCTAGAAGTGAGTACCAGAGCCCACTGATTTTACACATATAACATCCATATGGGAACAAGAAAAATTATTCCCACAACAATAAAAATACTTCTAGGTAAGTTTATCTCCCTCCTGATCCTCCCCCCAGTTTGTCTTTTGCCCTGCTAGGAAAATTTACTACAATATTGATTGTCAAGTCAGTTGTTCATCAAAGTAATTTAACTTTTAGAACAAAACCAACATTTTTCAGGCTGTTTACCCTTTCTCTGCCTCCTTGAGCTATTGGCACAATGGTGGGGCTGTTGCAGGGCCGGGCAGGTGCCCCTAGCCAGCTGGGGACAGGCTTCCCAAGCCCATGGGGATTCACAGGGATGCTGCCGAGCACAAGAGCTGTGCTCCAGTGTGAGGGGTGGTGTGAGCCCAAGTTCCTCCTGCTGGGGAAGAATGGAGGATTTTGACCCTTGTGCAGCACCAGGGTGTCTAAAAGGGTGTGTGAGTGCTACAGGCTGGCGCCAGCAGCCCTCTCCACCCCATCAAGCCCCTTTCCCCCTTGGGTACCCCAACAGCACAGTCTTTCAAACCCAGCCTGTGCACCCACCTCCTGCCTGAAAGAGCTTGTGGTGTTTAAGAATTAAAGACGAGGGGAATTTTGGCATGCCTTCAATAAAGCTCTTGATTCTTTTTTGTAAGGACAAGCTGAACAAATGAGACCATTTTCTACATGCGGGACAACCCTCAGTGTGTGTGCAGGGAGGTGCCCACCCTTGGAGGCGATGGGTCACCCCTGGGACATGCTCTCCATCCCTGGGAGCCAGGGCAGGTACCATGGCCATGCACCATACCTCTCTGAAGCCAGGGGAGCCACAAGGGGAAGACAGGTGCACCTTTCCCTCTTCCCTGAATGTATGGCTGCTTTTGAACCTGGCAAATCTGGTGTTTAGGTCCGGTCGATGATGTTTTGACACCATCTGACAAAAGCCAGAAAGCACACACTTTGTGTTGACCCTGGGCACCTCGCTAATGCCCATGTGGGTGTTTTCACATCAGCGTGAGCTAAGGGCTGGATTTAACTTATGAATTTCCTGAGTTTTGTCAGTTTGCGTCACAGCCATAACCTGGTTTAAACATATTTCTTTCTGTATTTAATATTAATTCTGGAAGTGCTATTTACAATAGCCATCTTCTAATGAGTGGGAAAGAGTACAAAGCCTTTCTGGATGGGGAACATAAAGTGTTTGAAATTGGTAACAGGCATGGGGGCTGTTGGCAGAGGATCACTTATAATGAATGATCTTTTTGTTTTACTCATTAAAAGGTCAGTTACATAAAAAAGAACACTTCTTACTCTTTTAGATGCTCTTATCACAAAAAGGCCTATTCTTTTATTTACTGCTTTGCAGAGGCAGAAAGAGAATTATTTGTGTCAAAGAATGATTATGAAGCATGTCTTAAAAGACCATTTAAAAATAAAGAGTATGTTTGTTGGAAAACGTAAAGGAGGAACTCTTGCTTGGTTCACTTTGATGTATTCAACTGTAGCATCTCTTGATGGCTCCTTTTTTTCTTCTTTTTTTTTTTTCTGCCTCTGAGGTTTGAGTATAAAAGCTTGCAATCCCCTTGGAAGGTAATGGAAGGTTCCTTCTTACATGGGTAAATTTCATGCTTCCCTTGAAACCAGTAGCATTAATCACTGGAGAGGACTTCCCAGCAATGTATTATCGCAGAATCCAAGTTACATTTTACATGCAGTAAAAGAGACAGACTTACCTCATTGCTCATTCTGCAACCATTCTCTTCTGTTACAAATGTGGTTGTCCAGGAATTCAAAATATTAAAGGGAGCAGGCATAAAAAAATTATGTGTCATTAGAAAAATGCTGAAAGAAGACAACTCAGAATGTCTCTGAATTATGGTGTCTCAGAAAGAGCCCTGAATGCCACAGCTGCTGAGACCTTCCTCTGTCCTTCTCAACTATGTTTTGGCATGTTGTATCAACTGTGGCACATTCACTTCCTTATGGTCTTTTCTGTTATGTGATTTATAGGGTACAGGCTGGCCTATGTGTTAGGCTTGCTTTCTGTGCCATTCTTCCACCTTGTGATCGAATTAGCGCTTTTTTTTCCCCCGCCTCTTTTTCTATTTTTGTGTCTTCAATGGGAGAAGATTCCTTCTGGCCTTTGCTAAGATGGATTTAATAGAGGTGCTCTGCAAAGAAATTATTTCTTCCCTCTCCTCCCAGTCAATCTAGAGGAGTTGCCTAGAAAGCTTAGAGAAAGAGCCCCCTGCAGCTGGCTAGTTTCTGATGTTAAATGACTTGCCTTAGTGTAGCCATCCAACTCCCTGGTCTTCTCTGGGGCTGTAATGTGCTGTGCAAATTCAAGTCATGTTTTTATCTGGCACAGACCTTACATTATTTTACAATATAATGACTATTAATACTTAATATTAAATGATAAGCAGAGTCCACATGGCATGTCCTCATGCTCTGCTTCTGCTGTTATTGGTATTTGACTGTTTCAACACAGCTATAATTTGCCATTATTCAGGCCATCAGCCAGCCTCAGGGGTGCGGAGGGGCACCGTGCTGAATGGCCCCTGCCAGGGAACATTGTGCCTGGGAGCTGGCCAGGCTGGCTTGCGGAGGATGAAGGTTTTGTTCTCCCAGGCAGACATCCTGACCCATTGTAGAAGGCTGGCAGGGCAGCGAGCTGACACAGGGTTTGACACTGCCTGCAGAGATTGTGCTCAGAACCTACAGATAGAAATTGTCATTTGCTTGTTAGCCTCCTGCTGGCAGAATCTCTATTTCCCTTTGTTTTGAGGTAAAGGCTCCCTTTCCCTCTCCCACCTCTTAAAGGTTTCTCCTTAAAAGCAAAATAAGGGGTTTCTCCATAGAAGAAAAGGGGTTTTGGACAATGGGTAGAGTTACAAAGGAGTGAATGACAGGCTTCGTCTGCCTGACAAGCAGCTGGAGTGAGGAGCCTTTGAGGGTGCAAATAGAAATCATTGTGCTGGGTGTTTGTGGAGTTACTTATTCATTAGATCTCTTTTCACTAAGTTAATGAACTTATGCATCCTGATCCTGCTTCTAATTTAGTTGGTGTCAGTCACAGTTCTGCAGAGTTTGGGACAGATCACTGGATTTCTAAACTAATCCCACTCAGGCCACTGAATTTTACTTGCATACTGATGCTTGGCTGGGGTGAGTATCTTTCAGAGTTTGCTTCAGAAAAGCATTCAGGCTTGGTTCAATAGCATAGGGAGAGGAGAATCTACTCTTCCTTTGGCAGCTTGTTCCAGAGGTTAGCAAACCATGTTGTTAGATTATTTTGAGTTATCTGGCTTCACCTTTTAGGTATTGCTTCTTGGTGTGCCTTTCCCAACTAGATAACAAAGCGGTTTAGCTTCCAGCACTTCTCACTCTATTATAGTCATTCACAATTGTGCTTTTTCTTCTAATAACTTCTAATAACTTCGGGATTCTCTCCTCCAGTTTTCCAACATCCCCTTAAAAACAGAGTACAACATGGATAGATACTGCTCCCAGCACCACTTCATATGCAAGGAAAATTGCTTCTCTTAAAAAAAATATGATTATTCACTAGTCCCTGCTTATAGGATTGCAATAAAACTGTTAGCTTTTAAGGTAAGCAAACTCTATTTATTTTTGAAAGTTTGTACATTTGGCACTCGGGATTACCTCAGTGCTGAAAGCTGGGGTTTCAAACACCCTCCTCCTTCCTATCCCAATTGCTGCCTGCTGAAACAGGGACTGTCAGAGGTCAGAGGATGGTGAGTTAAGAAAAAAGATCAAAATAAGACTTCTTTTCTCCAATTTCACAGAGAAATAAACTTGGTTTCAGCATTCAAAAGTTTTTGTAGCATTGACATAGCCTGGATATTTACATATCTCTGCACAAAAGGTTTGTGTGATTGCAAAGTGCTGGTAGTTTTAAGAAGGTGCAGTTTCGTCACCCTTATTAGTCTAATTTTCCTTAGGGTTCAGGCACATTCACTTAGGGATTTCTACTTGGTACCAGAAGAGAAGCCTGCTAGGGCAGCTTAGGCTTTGTACACACTGGAAGTCTTACTGATCACACCGTGATGGTTAAATTTCTGTAGTCATATAGGTTTAAGGAGTAGTTCCCTCTGTCCCAACAATTATTGATATTATTGGAGAGATATTATGTTTCTTAAATAATATAAACTAACACCAGAAAAAAAAAATGTTTGTATGAGAATAGGGTTATCCAGCAGGAGACTGCATCAGTCTGTATTAAAATTCAGCTTATATTGGTACAAATTACCAGTGCAGACAAACCAACTGAGCTGTTTTGCAAAAGCTGCTGGAAAACAGTCACCAGAGCTGATGATCAGTTCTTCATTCTATTTTCCTAATATTTCAAAGATGGAGAAATGCAACAAAATATTCATTTTGGAATTGGAGGAAGCACAAAAGTCTCTCTGGAATAATATAGCAGTAATACTATCAATCTGGTTTTGACAGCAATTATCTCAGCACACTATGTATAAAGTTTTCTTAGCACTGGAAATATTCAAGCTGTTAATGAAATTCTTAGGTTCCTGTACTTCATAGTGTCAATTGATCCATTAATTGAACTGAGAAGGTTTTGATTCTCATGGTGTCCCAGGGGGAATGATTATAAAGTGCAGATGATAGAGGGGTTATAGCATCTAAAGGTACGGCGTGTTTACAAAAACTGTGCTGGATGGGAAAAGGTCACCAAAAGCCAGTAAATAAGGTGTGAATTTAGTTCAGCTGAGAGCAGATTGAGATGGAGGATAGGTGACACGAGAGAAACTGCTATTGAGAAGTTGAGACAGCTTGTTGTTTAGTAGGACCTGTGTGTGACAATGTGGTCCTGGAGCACAAGAATCTGGTTTGCAATACCTTGCTTGTTGGTGCTGTGAGATAGAGTTCTAGTCGTAAAATGCTCTGAAAGGCATGGGAGTTGGGGGTAACTGGGCTGAAGCTGAGTGTTACAGGTCACCTAATGTGAGAGCTACTGAAGGAGATCGAGTTCTTCCTCTTTGTCTGTTTCGCCTATGTACTTTCTGTCCTCGCTTTGGTTTTGTTACTTACATTCTCCATGAATTGGTTTAATTCACTCATCCGGCAGAACATTAGCTTAGTCATCCCCTACCTACCCCAAAAACAAAAAAGAAAACAGTTTTCCACTGGGTTAGCAATGTGATTCAGCTCAGGAAGGACTCTAACATGCTGAGGGAGTGCAAACCAGTGGACAAAAGCAGAAGTGAGGGGAGGGAGGAGAAACAAAGTGGGGTGACAGAGGGTGATGAGATTCACTCAGCTGGAATAGCTGCTTGAGAGTCCAGATGAGCGCTTCTGAGAAGCGTATGTGCTGACCAAAAGGACAGGATCTGACTCTGATTTCAATTATGTTTTATTTCAAAAGCTGGCACCTGGAAGGTCTCAGCCAGAGGCCTGCATCTGCAGATGTGGCTGCTGGTGGCTATGTCAGAGGAAAACTGCGGTAAGGGAACTAAAGCCGTGGAAATGCAATGGGACTTTCTAGAGGCTGAATTTGTTGTTTATAGGTACTTGAGCTCTCTAAGCAAATGCTTGATGAAGGTCTTGATTCTCCAGTAGAGACTCTCCAGCTGATAGGTTCTGCTGAGGCCCTTGCACATGGCTAATGCTGCCTACTTTATGGACTTGTAACTTTGCTAAAAATTGTACTTCTCTTCTTATTTAAATAAGTAACTTCCAAATATTTTAAAATATAATTCTAGGATCACTTCTAATGTCTAGATGTACTGGAGTGTTTGAAGACCCAGAATCCACACTATGTGCATTTTGTGACTGATCTGTGTATATCAATCTACATATGTGTGTATGTATAAATGTATATATATATTACACTTTTGAGAAGCTCCAGTATGGTCCTGTGAGCTGGTGGTCCATTGGTGCTTAAAGTGTGCTCTCAGCCGGTATCTTCTGGTTTAGTGTCATCCAAAAGGATCCCAGTTTTACAATCTGAGACCACCTACAGTGCAAACCAAAATACTCGTAGTAGGGACTATCACAAGACTGGTTTCAGAAGTGTGTCTCTCATCCCAAGTAAAATGCTAATGTAGGCATTCTCTTCTTTTCTTGATGATGATGTAACTTTGAAAATGAGCACTGGAATACTTGGTTAAAATAAAACTGTTTTCTCTTCCTAATGAATTAGAATATCTTGTTTTGGAGACTGCCAGAAGCCCTGGATCTGTTTTGCAGGCTATGTAGATCATGGCAGTGGAAGACTAATATTTGCTCCTGCAAACTTCAGGCAACATTTGGGATTTGTTGAAGAACATGGCAGAACTAACCATACGTAAGAAGGTCTCCAGGCTCAGCTCCCAACAGATAAACTAGACTAGATCAGAGGCAAACTTGAGTTTAATCACCACTTTAAATACAAGGAACTGAAATACAGCTCTGAAAAAGCTTCTCTGAAGTCTTGTAATAATGCATATTGATATAACTACACAATCCCTTACAGAACACAGTGGGATGCTTTGCCATGACTTGAATCTGGCTGATGACTCAGGAGTCAAAAGTGACCTCCTGTTAAAGGAGTTTCAGTAGAACTCTAATTATAGTCACTAGAAGCAAATCCTCCTTTCCTTGTTAAAATCCTCGAGGAAAATGAGGGCATCACACAAGAATTTGAGGCAACTACAACCAGAGTGTAGGCTGCTCATTCTTGTTTATAGCTCTCTGGACTTCATTACTTGCACAGCAGATATGTTTGCAACAGCACTTTCAATATAAGCCTCAAGGCATTTTTTTTTTTTTTTTGTCTAGAACAGTAGCATGAGAATACAGTGATACAATCTGCATACTATCTTGGCATAAATGGTTAGCTTTCCAGGGTCTAGCTTTTCTGCAGTAGGACATACTGTTGTTGTCTTCAGGGTATCTCATAAATTTATCATCATTGGCATTAGTGCAACTAACTGAGCTTAATTTTGTTATTTTCTATTCTAATTTTAAGTGTTACACTGTTTTCTCTCCTCTCAGACTGACATTAATCACTTCAGGAAACACTTTGCTTTGTAGCCGGAGGCCCTCAGTCTTGCAAGTGTTCAGCCAGTAGTGATCTGATAAGCTTAGTGCTGAAAGTACTTTCTGAAAAGAGATTTCATTTATCTTGAATATTGGGTAACAAACTGTCAAGATTTCTATTCCTTTTTAATGCATAATTTCTATACAACTTAGACATCAGACAGAAGAAATATCCAGACCAGGAAAGTGAAAAGGTGCAGTTGAATGAAATGCACTACTGAACTCTTAATTATTTTTGCCTGGAAAATGCAAAGGAAATCCTATATAATTAGGTTCTCATGTTTGACTAGACCATCCACTTTGTACATCAAATTGTCCAAACAATGCATTAATATGGGACTTCTTTAGTTTGAAGTTCTATGTCCCAGCATAATACTAGAATGAAACTTAGTTGTTAGCTATGATATTAAAGCAAGGGTAAAGGTGGTGTTTGTGTTTGTTGTGTTTTTTTTTTAAAAAAAAAAAAAAGAAGAGAGAAAAAAAGAGGCAGCATGGCTGGAATTCACGTGTGTCTTCAGATAAAACTAACAAGGCTCAAGGAAAAATGAAATGGAAAACATTACAAAAGAATTAAAAAGCACAAACAGCTTTTGCTAACCAGACATATGAAAATCTACGAATTTTGATGATTTGTATTCTCAAACCTTGAAGCTATTTAAAAGGCTCAGACTTTGAGGCAGTGTCTACTTGTTTAAGGAGTTCTAAATCACATACCTGAAGCTCCAGTTATTTTCATTTAAATAGCCAACCCCTGTTTTGTTTTGGTTTTAATTCACTTTTACATTAAATGTACTTATTGGCAAATACCTGACTCATTTCTGGATCCCCATGCTTGCCCAGCAGAACCCTTCCTGCATATAGGTGGAAGGACTGTTGTGTGACTCAACGTAAAGGAGTGCGGGAGCTCAGAGCTCTAATCCTGCCTTAGTCAGAGGTGTTCCCATGGAGTCTAGTTTCATTAGTTAACTAGACTAGTCTTTAAATGGTATTAATTACATGGGTCTAACTTCTAAATCCTGATGAATGTGAGAAATAATATGGTGGGTTACAGGAAATGCATCAATGGCCAGTAGTTTAGAATGTTCATGAACCTTTCTCTGGGCTGCAAAGCAGCTCACATCTGAGAAATGTTAACACAGCATTGTGCAGCTCCTTTTATGTCTTAGTTTATTGATAAATGGTCTGGCTTGTTCTGGCCTTTATTTTCTGCCTAGAGCCCGAAGCATCGTATTTGTGTAACAGTAGGAATAGTGGGAAACGTATTCATTGTGGAATCAGCAGGAGTCTAGTCGGAAATAATGAAAATACACATATAAGACACAAAATGACAGCTATGTGGTGTACTTTTGAAACAAAACTTGAGCATGAGGTCTGTGGAAGGGATGAATTTGGTGGACTTCGTACTTCTTCATTAACAGAAGTAATTCTACAAATAACTTCTACATTATTCTGGATTTATTTACTGGAAATTTGTTCTGAAAGTCATTTAGATAACCAGGTCATCTCACTAAGGCAAGCATAAATCACAGTGTGCTAATAATTGTATTTAGGGTGTTTAACACCTCTTGTGTTTATTATCAGCTTTAACTTATTTTACTGTACACACTCCCCATGCTGTCCTATCCTCGACTTGCATTATAGCAATTTACTCGTCGTTGTTCAATTAGTATTAACTTCCTGTTTTGACTGTACTAATGTATAAATTGTGAATCAAGAGGAACATTAACCAAACAACATCATAAATCTGATGATCGCATTCTCACTTAGCCTTTCTGTTGTAGGCTTCAGTGCTGGCTGCAACAGATGATTGCAAGCTACGCTGCAGGCTTCTGATGATAGCCAGTAACAAAAGTGGGACCAATAAAGTGTGTGCTGATGGTAGTGCTTTCGGCTAGAGGGATGAGGAGGAAACTGAAATAGTATGTTAGGATTTTCCAAGCAAAACAGCTTACTTGGTAAAGGAATTTCTTAATTAGCAGTGTTGTCACTCGGTTTCAGTTTTATTTCTGCAGTTATTGACACTGAGGAACTGCATAGACAATGTAGAAAAAGTGTAAGAATCTTAATATTTATTATCTCTGCTTCTAGTTTCTCCTGCCATAAGTTGTGTGGCTGTAGTTTCCACTTTGTTCTTAAAAGACCTGTCTTTCCCACCCATGAGAAAATGCAGTATTTAGACAAAAAGGTCTTATTCCCTAGATGGTGCCTTTCAGTGTTACTGCAGTACAAACAAACAATACCACTGGGCATACAATTTACAAATCTTGCTCTCAGCTGGGCCAGTTGAGAGATTACTCGCCTACTGATGCTGAAAGACCTGTATATTGCAGAGTTTTAATAAAAGCTTTCTTCACTTTGTAAAGCAATCTCTGTGCAATTGGTTCATGATCTTGCAAAGCAGGCAGCTGGCTGACAGTATTTCATTGAGCTTTAATGGAGAAAAGCCAGGTCTGAAGAAAATTGGTGTAGTAGTCTCAAATGTTTTAATAAGATATAAACTTTCTATGAGCTCAGGCTTATTATTTGGTTTTAAACTTGTTTTTAAAAAGCAATGTCAAAAAAGCCACTCAATAGTCTGGGAAAAATCTCTTGAGTAATCTTGTTTTAGTCTAAACTCAAATATGGCATAGTTTAGGAAGTTATTTGCTGAGGACAAATAGCCAAAAAAGCTAAAGAACACAGAATATGCAACCAGTGCTAGTGCTTTTTACTGATTTCTTTAAGGGAATGAAAATTCCCTTATTCCCTTATGTGTTCCCCTTATGAAAACAATCCATCAGTCTTTTGCAAGACTATTGCCTGTACTACGTCAGATACCAGACTTTTTCTGGGGGTTGTACTCTTCTTTTGAATTAATAAAACCTGACCAGTCTTTATCTGATTAACATTAAGCTGAAACTGGGCAATTGTTCTTTACTTGTATTTATCTTGATGTTTTACTGCTTCTGTTTCAGACCTGAGAAATTGTTTTTGTTTAACATTTGTCCCTTCTCTTTCCCAAAAAGTAGCACTTAGGTTAGTACTTATTGCTGCTTCTTATAGATCTTGCTGGACTTTTCTTTGTAAATGATTTGCTTTAGGAATGTAAGATTATTACAAAATTAAATATAAAATATATTTTTGAAGTATTATTTTGGAGCAATATGCTTAGGTTTAGTGTTTTCATTATTTGATTTGACCTAGAGGAAACAGATTTGCCACAAAGCAAATTTTGCCTATCAAAGAAGCTGTTATTTTTCAGTGAACTGAGCACCATTCCAAAAATGTGGACATTAAGACGCATTTAAATGCCCCGGGGTAAGGTGCTTTCCTCAGGACCGCCATGCGATGTTTTATTTTATTCAGTGTGTGAGAAAGGCATGAACAGATGGATTGGACTACTTCTTAATTCAGGGGCTTAGTTGAAATGCAGTCTAGATGCATTTGTGTATATTTTGAACCATTAGAAGTCTTCTCAGCTTGCTAGTTAATGAATAACAGGAACACATTCTCAATGCTATTGGTTCCTGCATGTATGTATTTCTAAATTTAAAATCTGTAATTTATCAATACAGCTATTTCACACCGAGAAAACCACTCTTTGGTTTATGAAGAAGTTTTTTGGCTCACACAGTCTGGCACTGTTGGAAGCTGCTGGTTGGCACGTCTCCCTGTGATGCACAGAAGAGGCACAGGCAGCAGAGGGTCAGTCTGTCTCAGGAAGGGAGATGCCAAAAATGTTGTGTGTGTGAAAGTGCTGGTCAGGACAAAGAAATACAGTATTTGAAAGAATGGTGGGAGGGATGGGTTTGCTGTGAGCATGTTTATGGAGCAGCGTGCATGTAAATTACAAGCCAGCCTAATTTCCCTAATCTGTTTATGTACTCTTCTAGAGCCCAACTCTACTTGGTGCCAGCCAAAGAGAGTCTGAGTGACACCTCCCAGAATTCTTCATCCTGGGAAGGATTTTACTTCATTTGTGGCTTTAAAAAATTGGAAGATAATAGTAATCTCTGAGTTATGTTGTTATCAAATCATGTAACCTGTGACTTTTAGCCTATTGGTTAGCACTGATCTTCCCAAGTAAAAGAGCAACCAGAACAATTTCTCAGAGCCTAAATGGCCTTTTTACATGCCTCAGGTTGTCTTCGCTTTAATTTGCTGCTGCCTTACATAGCTTGTAGTTTTAACACATACTTTTGTACTATAAAAGGGTACATTTTATCTTGCTTTTTTGAATAGTCTATTGTGTCCTTGACTAGTAAAGAATTAATCAGGAAAGATGTCTTAAGTATACATTCAACTCCCATTCTAAATCTCCCTTTATATTTCTGTAAGGTAGCACAATGCTTATTTTCCCCAAGTAGCCAAGGGGCAAGGAGTGACTTGCCCAGGGTCATCCATGGTGGTTTTAGGTGGTGAACATGCATCTTCCAAGTCCTGGCAGATCTCCTGGTCACTAGATATCTATCAGTCACCTTTACTGCTGCTTTTTATTGTTAACAATAATTCAGCTCTGCTAGAATTGGCCATGTTGGTTGCATTATAAGTAAGAGAATAACTACTCCTTTTAGTCTCATGGATGAGTCCCTTTAATCCTTTAAACCTATTTAAATTAGGTTCAATGGACAAAGTGCTAGAAACAGGTCTGAGAGTCACAAATCTACCTATCGGAAGAGGAGGTCCCTCTGTGCAACAGTGAAATTGGAAATGGTTGCTGTGAACTCTGGAATGAGATGTTTCCACTCTTACCACATTCTGTAATGCTTGTATTTACATTGCTCAGGGTAGAAGCCAGGTACTCAGTGCTGTCATTTGGCCTGGCTGTGTGTATTAGGTTGTATCTTGGTTCCATAGACTCTAAGTTGACTGTACTATGACTTCATTCTATTATTTATATTACTACACGTGGTTGTTTGTAATGAGTAGGCAAGATGCTACTTGGTCTTTTCAAACACCTCATCACCTGAGTTAAAGGTATTCCAGAAAGCCCTTGCCCCGAATGACAGAGGAAGAGTTCAGAAATTAGCAGTGTAAAGAAGATCTTCTTCAAAAAGAGACTGTTTGGATTTTCAGTAGTATGTTTCCCAAACGCTGCAGTGCACTTCTTCGGTATTGCTGAATGTAATTTAGACTTTGACTAAATGCTGGCAAGCATGGGTATTCTCTAACAGCAAATAAATACGCCGCTTTGTTTAAAACATTGAACTATGAGGCCAAACCATTCTCAGCAAAACCCAGTCAGGATGATGGCTTTCTGCTAAAGACTGAAGTTGGATGCAAAGTTTGGATTCAGAAAGAGCTTTTCCAAGGTTTCCATGTCTTTCCTTCCTACAGAAAATGCAGAAACAATGCAGATAAAAGTTTGTCCAGATTTCAGGGGACGGCAGTATTTTGAGTTGTGCCAGTTATGCCAAGGAGAGGAAACAGGCTTCACAGAAGTTAGTTTTAATAGATCTCTGCTAGTAATTGACAGTTCATAAAATTTTATATTATTATCCATAGTTTGCCTGACATTTTTTGACAGTGGTTACGTATTCCCCAAAATAATTATCTTGATAGAGAAAAACATAAAATTCTCTTGGACAGGGTACTTAAAGGGACAGGCAGGGAAAATGTTATTTTAAAGCTTAGGGAATGTCTGAAAGTTTGGTGGTGTGAATGAAGTACTGAACTTTTAACTCTTCTATACACACAAAGTCTGTCTTTCGCAAACCTATCTAGAATAAGACTGTGGGAATGATGGACTCAAATCTATATTCAGACCAGGCATAAGCTTTGTTTAGACATTGACATGATATTGTCTACTGTATCCCTGAAGGAGATTCTCCATTTCTTAGCGGTCTGTAGGGGATCAGTAGCAGGCTGCTGATGGCACACAGCGCTTGGCTGCTTTAATTGTTGTCCTCTGGATGAATGATTTTTGATTAAAAAAAGTTATCTGCTCTAGATTACTGTTCAGCTTCTTCTCTGATTGAACTCAGTGCCTCTGCTTACTTGGCATTCAGCATGGATCTTCTCTAGCCAATATAACTACAGTGGCTGAGAGCTGATAATTTGGGAGAAAGATTTGTTAAGAATTCCTGCTCCAGAGATTCTGACTTCTTGCTAATTTTGAAGGTAAATATTGACTTCCAGTTGAAGAAATGAGCACTGTTCACTATCATCTCAGACATTTGAATATTTCAGTTACAAAGTTTGCCTCGGTGTTGTGAAAGTCCTCATTAAGTTCTTGGCTGAGGGTGGTGTCTTCTTTAATGAGCTAAGTCTGCTCAGGCTGTCTAGACCAAGACTATTTCCATAGGAGGACATGGCTTTGAGCTTTGATCAGTATTCACAGTGTCACTTCTTTTTAATATGGCACAGAGTTAAAACGTATTTCTATTGCATCAGTGTACCACAAAGTGTGTACTATGGGTTCCTCCCCACTGTCTGTATTTATATGTGTCATACTATAATCCTTGAAACTAATGAAGCCTGATTTCCCAAAGGATTTGTGTTGTATGTGCCCTAAACACTACTAATCCTCTCTTTGTAGCATCTTGTCTTCTTCCCATGGACTTGACATTGCTCTCCACAGTGTCATACCCCCCTCCCTAGTGCCTTCCCAGTTCTCCTCACACTGGTTCACATAAGTACTGATGTACGTTACTGTTGACTGGAAGCTGGGCATATGCAGATCAGATGGCCAGCACCAGTGTGCATATGGGCCAACTGCATGAAGCTTCTCTGGTTTCATAAGGGAAAGGTGGCTTTAATTCACCTCTTCAAATGTAATTTAATCAGTCGTCTATCCAAATGTGAATTCTCACAACATATCTTGGAGATTTTTGTTTCTGAGCCTTCAAACACATTTGACAGACAGGTAAAAGATGGACAAAATTGAAGAAGCTGTTATAGGGGAAGGAGAGAGATAGACAGATGGACAATTAGAGAGATTGAATAGGTCTCACTTCTCCAGGAAACAGTGGAGTGAAGCAACTGAAACATACTTGTGTGTGTTCCTTGAACTACGTATTAGTGAAGGCCATTGAAGTTGTACAATGGGAGTGGGACGGGCCAGTGAAAGGTGGACTCCTGCTGTGTCAAACACTGTTCAAACACCAAGATGTGCTACAGGGTCATGACAGAGAATTTGGAAATCAGAGTGCTCTTCTCTGAGCCCACAAGTAGTGAATGCTGAATTGGATGTTGAACTTCGATGTTTCAAACAACTCTTGGTTATTTTCTTTAATTTTTATCTTTCGAGTTATAGGAGAAACTTGAGAACTATGTTTTTTTCCTAAGTGAGATTTAAGAAATGTGGCTTTAGATAGAATGCAGAAAAGATAACAAAAGCATAAGGCATAGTTGTACAGTGCACGCATGATAGAGATGCTTGTTATTGTGGAGCACATACAGGCATGTTAATTCTTGTTCCAAAAGTTGTACTGATGTGTCATCATGACACTGGGTAATTACTGCATCCTCCTGGCCAGTCTGTGTTTGGGTGGTATCCTCCATGGCACGCTGTGGACCAGGGAAGTTCTACTTGATCCTAGACACTCAGAATTACCCCTGTTGAAGCAACTGGCATTTGCCTCAGTAAAAGACACTGCCTAACCCTGAAGGTGCTGGAAAGTCAGACTTGACTGAGAAGCCAAAATTTGACAAGAAGAGACCTGAAGCAGAAAGGTCTGTGGCTTCTGCAGCTGCTCCTTCTCCTTTTCTCTGGAGTTTCTGGCTCATTCCTCTCTTTTCAGACTTTCCCCAAGGTGGTAATTTTGTGCAGCAGATTGAATCCCTGCCCTGCCCTGAATTGCATCTGCCTATGTCTATTGGGCTGAAATCCAGCAAGTCAAACTTGGAATCAAGGCAAGTATCAGCTGAAGCTATGATTTCTCACTTAACCTGGGCAGCCTTAGTCCTACGTGTATATGTGATATGCAGATGTAGCTGCACAATAAAAATTCTACTCACAACAGACCACCTGTGCCCATACCAGAGGGGTTCCTGATGACTTGACCTTCACCTTCCAAACCTCTAGCAGCTTCTCACAGTGAATGCACACTGAAATCTCCTCTCGAAATCTTTCTTTTTTTTCTCCCTCTCCCAAGTTTATTGTCAGGAAAAGCAATAGTTCAGTCTGCTCATTTAGTTATCTGCAAGGACAAAACTGGAATGCCTGCACTCTTGGAGGGACAGGATCTTCAGGGAGACAGAAACACATCCTCTACCTTTGGACTGTACTAAGATGCTAGAATAATTTTGTGACAAAATGTTATTCTGCACAAACCATACTGTCAGGACGGTTTTGGAGTAACCTTGAAATGCCTCTTGAGAAACGCGCAAGTATTGCCATGTTTTGTGTTCAAATGCACCAGAATTGATCCTGCTGGAATTGAGGTTACTAAAAAAAATCACAAAAAAAACCCAAACAAAAAATCAAAGCAAACACCTTTTCCCCCTACCCTCCAACCCAAAACCTCTTTTTTTTTTTTTTTTTTCTTTTTTTTCTTTCTTTTTTAAGCACTGCTGGCCAGTCAGAAATTAGACTGATATAATTGCAAGACTCCAGTAATTTGTTTTCAAGAGAACTGTTACTAGATACTGTTGCAAACAGCACTTTCTTGTATTCTTTAAGACAGTGGCTTGGCAGATAGAAGAATGTAAAGCCTGCTACCAACACAGGTCTCAACACTGCTTGGCTCATCAGTAACTTCCTCATTACTGCTGATGTCATTTCAAACTCAAGCCATAACATTTTTATTTTATAGTGATTTTTATATTATACTATATGGCATGCAATTGTATGTTATATAGTGTATATACATTTGTGTATTTAAGATATCAGTGCAAGTATAACTAGAATTTCTTGTAATTTCCCATATGATTAAAATCGATATTTTCTCCTCCTGAATAAAAATAAAAACCTGAATTTTTTGCAGGCTGCAAGATTTAGTCTTTCAGTTAGGAAACACTGAAACTTATTAATGCTTTCCCCAAGGAAGATATTTATTTTTTTCCTCTAAAAAATTGTTTCATCTAAAATGCTGAATGTCTCCCTAGAATAACATAACTTGTGCAGGCAGTTGGATTCTTAAGCATGGTGATTTATAGCACAATGAACAAAATTTTATAATTAATCTTTCAACATCTTTTTGAGTGACATGTTAATAAACATTATTCCCATCAATGCAGCAGCTGACTAGCTCCAACAGTAAAAAACAACCACAATGTATCTCTTCTTTTCCTGCCAAAAAAAGACCAGCTTGTAAGCCTAGAAGACTGGGAGATTTGATAATAAGATACCATTGTATGCGTGTTTACCTAAATTGGGTGGGGATGTGTATTTAATTCTAAAGATAGTAATGTAGTATTAGGTGGTAAAAAGCAAACCTGATATTATTTTTTTTAGTTACCAAACTTTGTCTTGACGGTAGAGTTTATGTGGTTTTCAGAGAGTAGCATAATGCTCTCTAGCTATAAGCAATGTCCAAAACAGCAAAGAATTGCATTACACAGCAAAAAAAAATTTGGTGGTGGCTACAGATACACAGCTCTGTGAGAACCACAGGCTGTTACAGGTGAAACTGATGTAACAGATGACAGCCAACTCCAAAAATTGCCATGCTGGCCTCGTGCACCAGCAGCAACCATGACAGAGTTCATCTTAACACCACTTTTTATATCACTTTTATATTACTATTTATATAGTACTTACCTAAGTGTGTCTGGCTTGCTGTGGCCTGGGCAAAGGCTGGTGGTGGTGGAGGCTACAAGGGGCCCAGCAGGGTGTCAGCCTGGTGGGCTGATGAGCAGACATGATGAGGATGAAGAACAGGTCTGGGGAAGTGCCATGAGAGAACCACTTCAGAGAAGCTGAAAGCCCTTCTCTAATTCATTCATTCTGATTTCTATTTGGTCCCACTCCCTTAAGGCAACAGACAGTGCCACGGATTTAGCTAAAGTTAGTGAAATGTAAGACCTTTTAAATATTAATATTTCTTGGGGCCCCTGGGTAGGTTCACCACCTGCTACCTCATATAGCAGATGTCTAGAGCAGTTTTAGTCACTTAGTTTTTCTATTTTAAGATTTTAATTTTGCTGAACTCCTTTTCACAGGCTGATAGGACTGTAAGGGACTAAAAACGAGGCAGCTGCCCCATGGCTAGTGTTGTGAGCCCTAGGCTGTACTCGTGGCTAGACTTCACATGTCATCTGTGTAGCAATGAAGCCCCCAGTCATGTTACAGTGGCATGCCAAACCCACTTATTTCTGTCTGTATCTATCCTGGATGTTTTCAAAACACCCGAGTGGCTCACAGTGTTTTTCTTTTGTCACAGAGGCAATGGTGTCCAGCTGCTCCCAAATTACAGAGGAGCTGGGCACTGGCAAAGAGCAACCTGAGGCTGTACAAGGAGTGTCTCAGTGTCTTGTAAAAGTTTGTATAGTTCAGTTTTGTGAAGATTTGTCCAGTTTCATTAGCTTCATTTGAGTTAATTCCCTATTATAGAATAATGTCATGTGGGCATCGCTTCCAAAACATTTCAGTTAGAAGTGAAATATGAACAGTTCCATCTACTAATTAAATTGAGCTCAAGCTGTTGCAATAAACAGCTACATGACCCTGCTGTATCAACTTTTTTTAGCTGTAGCTGGAAGTATTTTTCTTAAGACACAACTTCAGTCTAGCTTTGGTACTGGCGTTGCTGTAAAGCAAAAATTTGGAACATGGATCGTAACTGCCATATCTCCTACAAGAAATCCAGCTATTTCAACTATTATTTCATGTACATGCCTTGGCTTAATCATTGTTAGCATGTTCGTGGTGAGAACTGTCTAAGCTCCATTCAGACTGGTAATAAACCTGTGTAATGAGCTAAACAACGTTGTCCAAAATGTGGAAGCACTAGCTCGTCTGTTGCTTCCCAGGTTTTTCTCAGTATATGGAATCATCCACTATTGCACAACAGCTGTTATTTTAAAATGGCATCCTTGGTTCTTAAAAGTCATCCTAAGGACAGGCCTTTTTCTTGGACATAAGCTTTTTTACTTGCTGAAGATCCTGTAAGAAGAACAGAGAGTCAAAGAGAAGTCTCCAGGGTTTTCCTCTTAAAAGAGACCAGGTGACTGTGTGGTTATGGAAAATAGTCCTGAAAATCGGGTGGGTGTAGCATCATCCTTTGAAATACTGAGGGCGGTCTGGAGAGACTCTCACCAATGCCTAACTTTCCTTCCATGCCTCAGTAACTTATCACCAGCATAACTGAGAGTTTCTAGTTAAAAACAGGCTTCCCTTCATAGTGAGAGGTATAAATGCAAAACCACGAATGGAAAGACCAATGAAAAGGACAAATAACTTGACTAACATCACTGTGCTCTGAAAGTGCTTATCAATGGAGCCTTTCAGAGCACCACGTGAAACCACAGACAACGAGTCTTTCTAAAACATCACAGGTGGTGCTTCCTTAAGAGCCTGGGAAACCCTTGCCACCCCTCTAGTACCCTTTACTCCCTTCTGGGAAAACAAAACCTGGCACTCCTAATGCCACAGGACATTAACACCTTTTGATAAAACGCCCGCCAAAACTCCGTGCAATTTGGGGATTTACTACAATTAGTCAAAAGTATTTATTCATCATTCTGAATGCTGTCTCTAACTTTGTTGGGTAAGTGGCTTTTTCTGTGGCCAGCCTCAAGATCTGGTTGTAATAAAGTGAGTTGGGGGTATTGAATGAGAAGCCCGTAAATGAAACCATTGCCTTCTTTTATGGCATTTCACTGCTCTTGCTCTGTAATGACTGTGAAAGGGTGTGTGGCAGCGTAAAGCATCACTTGCTCTCTCTTACAATAGCTCCAAATAAAAGTCTTTATATCCCTGCTTACAGGAACCTGGTTTCTTAATGTGGCCTTGATGATTCTTACCCATGTTTCAAATTACTTCTTTGTTTAACATAAACGTATTAAAGGCACCTAACCTTACTAATGATCATTGCAGTTGTGAAAAGTGAAAAACAGTCCTTTGAGCTTAGTACAACAAAACCTTCTCTAAAGGCCCAAAGATAGTGTGTATGTGTGTGGCTTGTTGGGTTTTTTCTTTTTTTTTTCTTCTACACTATCTCTGTATTTTGATTTTATCGGAAATTTTAAAATAAAACTGTGCTTTCAATTGACAGTTTCAAGCTCAAATGAAAACAGTTGGGAAGAGAGAGGAAACTGAAGTTCCAACATATTCTTACAATGATAGTTTATCAACAACCAAATAGAAATAAACTCTAAAATGCCTTGGAAAGTCAGCCACAGCTTAACGACTTCATAGAACATGAATGTTAGACTCCACATGCAGTACTGCATTCAGCTCTGGGGCCCCCAACATAAGAAAGACACGGACCTGTTGGAGCGGGTCCAGAGGAGGGTCACGAAGATGATCAGAAGGTTGGAGCACCTCTTCTATGAAGACAGGCTGACAGAGTTGGGGTTGTTCAGCCTGGAGAAGAGAAGGCTCCAGTGAGACCTTACAACAGCCTTCCAGTACCTAAAGGGGGCTACAGGAGAGATGGGGAGGGACCCTTTATCAGGGATTGGAACGACAGGACAAGGGGTAATAGTCTTAAACTGAAAGAGGGGAGATTTAGATTAGATATTAGGGAGAAATTCTTTATTGTGATAGTGATGAGGCACTGGAACAGGTTGCCCAAGGAAGTTGTGGATGCCCCACTCCTGGAAGTGTTCAAGGCCAGAGTGGACAGGGCTTTGAGGAACCTGGTCTAGTGCGAGGTGTCCCTGCCCATGGCAGGGGGTTGGAATGAGATGATCTTGAAGGTCCCTTCCAACTCTAAGCAGTCTATGATTCTATGATATTTGGATTCAGATTCAACTCTTGATTGTAGGGCGGTGGTCAAAGATTTAGGTCTCGGCCATGGGTCTTGTCTTTCGCATGCATAAAATAGAAATACATACCTTTTATTCTTTTAGAATTTCTTAGAGGAGCTTTTGGCTTTTCAGTCAATTTTTTTGTATCTTTTCTCATTGGAAGAAAAACTGCATTCTCAGACAGCTAGTTACCTGGGGAAGATGAAGTACCTAACTATACTGTAATTTGATTGATGACAAGAGAAGTTGATGTCTTCCAGGCACACTTTGAAATCTCCTTTTTTGCTATTATTAAAGATCTTCCAAGACAATGGCACAAGTTCATAACCAAATGAGTACAAGAACACCAGAGACAGATAAACAAGGCAAAAGCAACTCATGCACCTGGGGATTTCTGTCAAAGGTGTTCATTGTCAATTTACTCCCCAGGACTTCCTCAGGCATTGACCTGTTTTCCAAGCTTCTGAATAAGAATTGCATTTTAAGACAAAAGGAAGATGTATGGTGAACAGTTGCAGGGTACTAAATTGAAGCTGGCTATCAAATTGACACCCAGGCTAGATTAACTAGTATCTCTTTTAATGTCAATTATCTAAATGGATGAGACTAGCTCTGCTGGAATGTGGAAGAGAGAGGCTATTCTGAGTCGGGGTTAGGTGAAATTTTCTCTTTACTGGTTAATGCAGATGACGTAGTTTCCAAGCCTCTGCATCTTGACTTTTAAAAATATTGTGTGATGGATGTAGGCAACTGAGAAGGATGCATTTGCTTTTCTTGAGGCCTTGAAGTAAGGCAAAGAGGCAAATTGCAAAGTGGTGACAGAAGGTTTAACAATAAGGAGAGCAACACTATAGAAGTCTAGTACTGTTTGTAATAAACAAACAAGGCAAAGAATTCTTCAAAAAAAAACCAACCAGGTCTGCTCTTTCTATGAGGTGTTAAACAATAGAACTCATTATGAAGAATATCCTTAACCCTACTTTCTTTTGGAATATTGCTCCAAATTTTGTTTTCATCAGTTTGTTTCACTTATAAAAATCCAAAAACTAACTGAGCAAAACAATTATAGGGAATATCATGAGCATAATTGAATCACATGTTTGTGCCCAGATATTAACTGTATTCAACAGCAAACAATACCAAAGTTATTAAGAAAATCAATGCTAGGATTTTCCCGTTGTATCTCTGTAAACCATCAGTTGATCACCTAAGCTAAGATGGCAGGAATCCAACAACAGAATTAATTGCATTACTAATTGAAATTTTCATACTTAGATCTTCTACTAGAATTATTTTTGTTGCTGTGAAAGGAAAGTAAACTGAAAGGTGAGGGTTACAAAATTGAGAACTTTTAAAATTTTTTTCACATTCAAAGAGGTCCAAACCCTTTGGAAAGCTGACTAGCGAGGGTCATCAATACTTTCTGCAAAAAAAGAAAATTCAGATAAAGCTGAAATGGAGAAAAATGTACAGTGAACGTCTGCTGTGTTATACAATGGGGATGGTATTCTGGGGTTTTACATGGACTTGAGAACATGAGATGATTTCCAGGTGCCTGGACCTATTTTCATGCTAGGGTTTTTTTCCCAAGACTGTATCAGATTGAGACCTAGTACACATCAGCGTGCATCCCTGAATCTCTGAGACTGAAGGCAAAATGTGGTCCCCTCTGAACAAGCCTGGGAGAGGCCACCACCACAGTTGTTTCTGGAGCAGGGCTGAGAGGGCAGGGGTACATGAAGCTGCTGATTTTACAAGTATATTTATGCAGAAGGTCCAGAATAAACAGACTCAGAATGACTGTCAGAATGCTTTCTCTAGCTGTGCTGCAAAAGAGAATATTAAAAATGTTTTTGGGGGATGATTAATGGGGAAAAAAATCAGCAGAAAGAGATATGGGTTAAGCAGTAGACACAGCAAAATGGGCCATTACTAGCAGATCATTAACAGCCCACAGTGATGCTGAGGACACTTTAATAAACCCATTCAGGGAGGATTACTGCTATTAGTAATAATGATCAGTGGCAGCAGTGTGTTTTATATGAATAATGAGGGCTATATCCACCAGGGACAATCTCTGCTGAAGCCATTTTACGTCTGCTGATACACAGGACGTTTTTCCTTGATCAGAGCACAGTGCGTAGTTGGATACTTACATTTTCATCATTACAAAAATACTAATAAAACTATTAGAGCTCTGCAAATTAGTGTTACAGAAAAGATGGGCAAGCACCCAAAGTCAGAAAATACTTGAAATGTGGCAGAAGACTGCAAAGTTAGAGTTCTAAAAAGGCTCATTTTTATTCTATTGACCTGCCTCTATCTGGTCAGTCATAGCCAGGAATCTCTGCACAAAATCTTTCCTGTTTTCCTGTGAGGCATGGCACAAGAGAGTGAGCTGAATTACGCATCTTCTTGCAGGCTCCTGTCCCAATCTGCTGCCTGAGGTCCAGTTCAAAGTGCCCTGAGGCCTGGGGCTGCCTTGACATGTATATTGCTATGAGAGAAGAAATTGCTCTTCTGGTTTAATGTAGATGTGGCAAGGGCTCGGTTATCTTACGGAGTTTGGGAGCTTTTGTTGCTGCTGATCCAACAAAAGGAAAGTCCTTTCTTCCCTTTCAAAAGATACTAACCCTGAATCTAAAGATGTGCCTGGTAAATTTGACTGGTAGTTAGGAGGGACTATATTTGATATGGGGTCACTGAAGCTTATAAAAAATGGAACATGTAATACAATTTTTGCAGAGTAGATCCATACATTAAGATGAATTCTCACTGATCACAAAAAAAAAAAATGTTAGTGTGCATGAAAAAGAAAATGAAAGAAAGTGTGGGACAAAGAAAAGGAAAAAGCGTGCAACAATTCCCAGCTCTCCTTCTCATGGTGTGCTTCAGTTCTTATGACAGGCATCATGTTCCAGCAGTTAAGCCTTTGTCTAGCAAAGCTTCCACCCAGAAGAAATTTCCAGGCGAGATTTGAAGAGGGAACAAAAAGGCTTTATATTTCATTTATATTCATTTATATTTCAAAGGTCTTTCTGCAGGATCACTTTTTCAATAAACCTGTACAGAGCCAACAAACCATATAAATAGTAACAAGTAATTGGCCTCTGGCATCTTGCATGAACAGTAGGGATCTGACTTTTGCTCAAAGAAAATATTCAAACCTGTCAATGCGAAACAGTGACAAAAACTGTCTCAGGACTGTGGTGTGTCCTGAGGACTGTCTTGCACTTACAGGCATTGTTAACTTTCAGTTTCACTTGAATCTCTCTGGCCTAACTCTGCTGCCACTGTGAATTACACTTACTGATTTCAAAACAGGCCAAGCTAAGGCAGTGGTCTGGAAATCCCATCTCTATCTGTGATAGAAGTCTAGTCCCTGCTTGGACGGAGAGAGCTTTTCCTTTCTGAGCCCTGGCAGAAACATGAGAGCCCTGCTGCAGCATCCCCTGGAGCCCAGGCCCTTCTGGAGCTCAGAATGGCAACTGGTGCTGCCCTCTGTAAGAGACATTACAGAGTTAAACCAGACATCTGAAAGGCTTTACAGCACCATCACTACACTGAGGTCCAAAAGGTGCTGTTCCTGCCTCCAACCCACTTTCATTATCGACAGACACGTGCAGTATCATTAAAGCTGGAGTCTACTCTCTTGTGTGTGGGCAAGTAGAGGTAAGTGGTTGGACTACACAAGAACACAAGGATGTAATTAAAAAGCCTATAGAAGCTAGATAGCATGCCAAGTTGTTGTTAATTTGTGATAGTTTCAGTTGGAAATACAGCTTCTCTTTAGTGACTGTCTCATTTTAATCATTTTTATGTCGGTCAGACAGACTGAGAAGTCTTCCAACATGCCTTTGTCCTGCAACTAGCCAAGCTCCAGCAGCATCCAGCTTCTAGAAATGAAATGTCACAAGTACTGAGATACGCTAGCTACCACAAGATTTGGCCGCGGTTGCTTGTCAGGATGTCCTGTGTTCTTGGGAATGTGTTTTTGTCTGAAATGTTGATGTAAATGGAGCTTGTTTTGCCTGTTGATTATATTTTTCCATGCCTGTGACCACATGCCATTGCTGTGGCCCCTGAGACACTCATGTTTTGCTCCACTTCACATGCATCCTCTTACCACAGCAAACAGGGAGGCGGCTGTGTATGGAGCTGATTTTAGGTACTTACAGTGGAGACTACACACCTGAAATAACAACATGCGAATTGCCACGCCATCAAATAAACAATGTAGAAAAAAAGTTCCTTTTTAATGCAGAAGCTTATTTTGTTTTAGACATTATCTGGGCTGCTGATGGATCCCTTCTGCCATCTCTTCTGTGTTATCTGACATGATATGGTATAACCTGTTGATTCTATTTATAGCTTCACATTCCAAAGCATACTTAAATGGAAAATAATTCAGAGTTATAAGCAATCAAAGCTCTGTCTTATCTTGTTTTCTGGTTTGTTGGACAAGAAAATAGCTAATTTGGTGAAGTGCAGTGTTTTGGGTCATAATAGTGCCCCTCTTGTAACACAAAATGAATGTCATTAGTCATAAGAAAAAGTTATGGTCTAACTTTCTTTTTACATGCTCAAGGAATTCACTATTCAGTGCCTACTACAGGTTGCTTATGAGAAGTACATAGGAACCACTTCTTTTTTTTGGTCAAAGCATGCAAATCATGTCTGCGTAACTACAGTCAATACAAGTCCATGGCTTGTAACCTGTGAAATACCCTGGGTGCTTAGAAAATGTTCTTCAGCAGTTTGATATGAAAAGTCAGGAGCCACTTGGATAAATTATTGAATAGCGTTTTTACCTCTCCTGTCTTTGTCTGAAAAGATACTGTTAATTATTTGCTAAAAGCTGGTGTCTGAACTTCTCTAGCATTTTCTCTGGGGTCGTGGCAGTAAAATCCTGAAAGCACAGCACCCTAAATCACAGTCGATGGGGCTGAGATTGCCAGGTAGCTGTGCTGGAAGCTCAGCCTGCTGGGGGGATTTCAGTGCAGGGTAGTGTGAAGTCAGGGGTCAGCTAGTGTCAAAATCTGATGCTCCTCCTGTGTCTAGGAGTCATTTTACACTGAATGACTGTCTCTGCTACCAGAGAGGACACAAAGGAAACGGCTTGCAAAAAAGTGAAGGGAAAAGGTAACATTTCGTGACACATGGCAAAGCCTACCAAAAAATTGGGTGTGCAACTCCCTTCTTGCACAGTGAGGATGGTTAGCTGACCTGATGTGACAACCAACGCACCACAGCTGCTGGCATGCCTTCAGCTTCACTGGTGGTGTAGTACACACCATGCTCCCAGCCAGGTGCTGCACAACATGCAGGGTCATTTCATGCATTGTGGCTGCTGTACTATCAGGTTCAGCTAGAAAAGATGTAGGCCGTTTTAGTCACACAGTGAAGTGTCCTGCCCGTGCATGTTAAACTGGGAGCCTGCTGGTTTTCCCTGTATCTTGCACTGACAAATCCTACACTTGATGAAGTAAATGGGAGTTTTGGCATTGGCATCAAAGAGCAGAGGCAAAAAATGCATTGCAAAAAAAAAGCAAAAAAAGAAAAAAGGTTGTTTTGGGACCAACTAAATATCTCTGGCCTGGAAGAAAGAATAGTCCTTGGCTACACTAGAAAAGGTGGTTGTAAATCATACTTGCTCTCTGTTGCTGCTGGCCAGAGACAGATTAGACCTTGAAATAAATAAAAGCAAGTCCAAGGCAGCTCTTGGATTTATCCCAGCTGTTCACGGCCTCAACCAGAAACTGCTGGGTGTCCCAGTCTTTTCACCAGGCTCAGAATACCATGAGCTTCCAGCAGTGGAGCCAGCAGACCTTATTCTGTCCCTTCTTTGGGGGAGCAAAACTCTTTTGTGGTGGTAATGACTGGGTCTTTTGTGGGAGGGAGCAGGCTGAGGGCTGAGAGGGGGAATGAAGTACAAGGGACTATGGAGGAATGAGGAAGAGTCAGTGGGGGGCTGGGAGGGGAGGGGGATGGTGATGCCTCCTGTCTCTCTCACCAACGCTTCCCTCATCTGAGCTAATCCTAAAATTTGTAACTTCCAGACTCTTTACCCCCCTCTCTCTTCAGCTACGGCTTTTCCTGCATTCCCTCCACTCCCTGTAATTGCAGCCTGCTCACCCTCCAGCTCTGCAGGTGAATGCAGTGTGATGGGCCCAGGACACCAAGACAGTCAGACTCACCATTTCTCTTATAACCCGTGCACAGGAGCAGCAAGTGCCCTCAGGAATGCCTCACTTCTTTGCCTGTAACCCTTCAGCAGTGGTTTCTACCCCATGCCCTCCAACCCCAGCACATCTGGCTCTCCAGAGTCCTGGCAGGGCCAAAATACTCAGTGGATTTCTATTTGTTAGTGGCTGCGATGCCTTGATTACTCTGGTCAGTGCTCCTTATGTCTCCACCTCAAGTAGCTCCTAAGCATTTTTCTGTTTTTGCCCATGTGTGGGCACATTCACATTTGCATGCGTGTGTGTGTATATATGTATACACGTACATATAAACACATTAGCCCTGAGAGAGGAGCAGAGTCTAGAGGTCAGTACATAGATGAAAAACTTGAGGGATTTGTTGTACCAATCTTGTGGCTTTTGTGTTGTCAGCGACATAATGCAGATAACAGTGCAGGCCAGACAGGGCACCTCACTGCCCTTCTGCCACTAGAGCTGAGAAGAAATTATTCTCCTGGAGTTAGAAAGACTTCTGTTATCCACAGAATGGTTTTCCTGAGGGAGTTTGAGAACCTTATATATGAGGGAACTCTGGGAGACCTTAGAGCTCAAAACTCCAAATCTCAGTACTACCAGCTGAGGCTGGAGTATGCAAACTCCAGTAATACCTTCCCCACCCAGTATGGAAATTCCTGTGTGGAAAGAGGTGGTGTTTCACGGATGTCTCCAGGCTGTCCTGAGGGATTAGCATGTATTCTAACAAAACTGTGATCATAAACCAGTTAAACAAACATAGGCAAGGCATACAACTCAGGAGCATATTACCCATAGAAAGTGTATGCTGGGTCTTTTCCTATGCATATTCCATATTGCAAAGAGCAACATTGTTGTTACAGCCATGCAAAACCACTTTTTTTTTTTTTTTAAACTTCCTACAAAATACAGGAGGGTGCTAAAGGGAAAGGATTATGTGTCATAATAAGTTTGCATGTTTTCCCCTCCTGTTTGCAATCTAACAGTCAGGATATTTCAGTCAATGAGCATAGATATACTAGGGTCATCCTTTGAAGAAACTTTCTCTCTTACTTTATATTACTAGATTTAAATTTTGCAAAGTCGTTTTAGAAAGCTAACATCTATTTACTTTCTAAAGACAGTGTACTGAGACCAGAGGTGACCTAGTACAGAAACCCAGAGTCACTCTCTTGCTAAGCATATGTTGACGAATTACCAGAGCCAAGGGTAACAGTAACCTCAAGGAACTGTATTTTCAACATACCAAAAAATGTATGAAACATATATGAAATGTGTGAAACAGCTTAAAGCACAGGCAGGAAAGGCTGGCTTGGACCCAGCGTTAGCATCTCATTATCAGAGCCATTGCTGGCATTTAGTGCGTCTGACAAAGTGGGAAGGAAGAAAAGGGAAACACCCTAAACAGTGGGGAGATAAGAGGTGAACAAGGTGTAAAGCAGGGCTGGATGTGCTATGTATGCCTTGAGACTCCCTTCTAGTGAGAGGGAGAGAGGAGAGATGTGTGCTTGCAGTCCTCCGCTGCTGCTGATGGAGAAACATCAGCGGCAAACCCAGCCGGTGGTACGAGGCAGGCACTCACATCACTTGCTGGCCAGCCTGTGACAGCAACCTCTGGATGTCCCAGGAGGCTGGGAGAGAGGACAGCGAAACAAAGCAGCCGTTCATTCCCTGCCCTTCCGAGATATTCTCGCAGTCTCCCTCATCCGAGTGTAGGAATCAGAAGGGCAAACACACACTGTATTTTCTGTCTGGAAATGCAGTCTTTGTGCCTCCAAAACACTTCTCTGGCACACTGGAGAGTTACCCTGGTGTCTATCAGCCTCTTGCTAAATTGAGGTGAACTTCCAAGATCCCCAGTGGCTTTCAAGGGAGGTAGGTGCAGGTACAGCTGGGAAAGCTGGGCTGTAAAGACTGGAGAGCAAAGCTGCTCTGCTTTTGGTCTTCTTCCTATCATGCCATCCTTATATCCTGACATAAGGAAAAAAAAATAATGGCCCTGGTTTTAAAATGGGTGGGAGCAAGTCTGAAATACCACCACTGTCAACACCTTGAAGAATCTTTTTAAAACTTGGTCAGACTTCTATGTCCTTATTTGTCTACTCAGTTTCCTCAGTAAATATGTGTCAGACAGAAATAAATGTAATGGGAGGAAATAATTAACAGGAGCTAGGAAGATTTATTGCCCATAGGAATTACTGTTTCTCTGGAGAAGGGTGGATCCTGTTAATGAGATGCTCTCTAGTGCAATCCCATTCCAAATATCTCTTCTGTCTGTCCTTAAATGGCATTTTATTAAGCCCAAGTATACATATTTTTTCTTCTTTACACTGCAGAAGAGACACATTAAGATTGAAATAGGACATATACAGCTAAGGAAATTAGCTTTCCTAATGCCAAATGCTTCCATCTGCTCATCTGGACAAATGGGATCCTATAAAGTAGGTGCTGTCTAGCATTTAAATAAAAGTACTATCTGTATTTAGGGAGGGGGGGAAGGCATAGTTTGAGCCATCAAAATATGGAGACTGAAGCTCTTGGACATGTAACTTCAAATTTTGCAACAGCTTTCACTTTATTGTGGCCTTATTGCTAGAAGTGACCTAATATTTCACCTCACCCATACTTGCTGAATTATTTAAACAAGAGCAGCAATTCCAGGCTTTTTTTGACCAAAATATATGTTTGACCAATATATATATAATTTCAGAACATTATCTCAAATATGGAAAAAAAGTTATTTAAAGCTATTCTGCAGGAAAACTGGACATACTTTGTTTTGACACTTTAAAATATAGACATATTTAAATGAAAATTTCTTCCTTTCTTTCTTTATTTTTTTTTAGATGAAGATCTTAAAAAGAAGCAGTGTTTCATTTTGGATCAAAAGAAATATTCTAACCTGTAGCATTAATTCTCTTTTGTTAAAACTCATCAATAATAATAATTACAATACTTCATGCTAATTGAAAAGAAATTTCTGTTTCTTTCTGAACTGCTGTGAAAGCAGTAACTGACATAATTGTGTCTATAGAATCATGGATCAATGTGAGATTCATACTCATCTTCTCTGACTCTCTTCAGTCTTCTCAGTTAAATGAGAATAAATCTGGAAAGAACACTCATGAAGTCTATCATGAAGTCTTCATCAAACAACCTGTTGACGATTTTTTTTTCTGTTTGGACCCTTCTCTTTCTCCTATTGCTTTTTTCTTCATTATCTCTTCAATGTGAGATCTCTACCTTGCTCATTTACATACCTGGAAAGGCTCTCCCATCTATATGTGTCTCTAACTCATGAAAGTCACTGAGTTTGGCTCACTGCTGCTGTGGTGAGAATAAGGTTGCACAAAGAGTTGTTATTGGCATTCAGAGTCCAGTTGAATCAGACAAAGTCACCAAAGGTATATATGGGGGTTATGGGGTTGTATCCACTGGTTGGTTGATTTCAGATAGCATGAAAATAACCTCTTGTAAATTACTGCTTTTTGTTATTTTTCTTTCTCTTTTTATACCTTGGGACATTTGAAAAATATCTTAAGTTAAAAGGTGTTCTTTTGGCTAAAGAGCAGGACTGTTACAGAAGTCTGGCTTCTGGTGATGATGCTGTAGCAGATTGCCTGTGCTGCTTTGAGGGAATTGTTTGAAGACCTCTTGCTCTTTTTTAGTTTTTTAGGGGGTTAATCTCTGTGAAGGTAATCCTAAATAAGTTAAATTTCTCACTCTGTAAAATAGCTTTATGCCTATAAATACAGTGCTGAACTTAAAGAGGGGGGAAAGGAACAGTTATGTCTACCACCAAATACAGCTCTTGGCTATAGACCTTCACTCCTTCTAGATTTGAAGACTTTTCACTTCTTAAAGTGTTATAGAGCAGATGTCATGGTATTTGTCATTACTGTCCTTGACTGCAGGAGGCAACTTTTATATATCTGTCACCTTTATCTTGAATACTACTTTAAATATAGCTTTTTACAGTTTCTTCTGTGGCTTCCAAATCACTTGTGTATGTGGAAGCCCAGGCACATTGTTCTCTTTTGAAGGCAAATAGTTCTCAGGCATTGCACATTGCAGAAACACAGTATGGGGGAAAAGCATCAGGATAGATAGTGTGACAGTCTATATGAGTGCTCATAGTTTCTGACAGCTCTATTTTCTCCTGCCATCTGTGTCCTCAGTCTTTCTGGAAATTATGGTGCATCAGCAGTTCTGTTTTATTACCCAAAGCTAAATCAATTTAGAAGGATATTTGATATGGCAGCAATTTCTTGAGTTTCCACAGAGAAGCTAGAATATTTAACACTCAAATAAAAAAAGTTATACATTGTGGACTTACAATTACTAGTATGTGTATATTTAGTATCAGAAAATAATTTCCATATTTCTGACCCTTTGAGTCTTTTTACCAAATTACTCTAAGCCTTTTAAAAGTTTTGGGTTTTTTTTTAAGGTTAAAAAATTTAGAAATTCTAGCTGTTTTGTCCTAGGAGAAGAAAAACCATAGGGCTATGTTTAAGCCTTGCAGTCTGCTTGCAAAATCCTTGGGACTGCTTGCAAAATCCCAGGGGAGCAACCTCTGCCACACTGTTCCCTGCTATGCTAGGCTGTGCCAACAGCACCTCCTGCCTAGCCACAGGCTTATCCCATCATTAAGCACTATGGATTCTCTACATGAGTCAGGAGAAAATCTGCCTTGGTGGGTAGGTCAGAAAGAAATATAGCATCATCTATGGACACTGCCTTTCACTGGAATATGCAGACCATTATTTATTCAACATGTAAGTGTGGTGAGCTAGAAATGCCTTTCATGGTTAAATTCTGCGTATAATAATGCAAATTCTTGTGTATTTTGTGCAGTGATTTTAAGTTTGGAATATGTCAGGATTTGTATGGATTCAAATCAGTGGGAGATTTCTTCACTGGTTTCAGTGGGGCCACCTCAAACAAGCTGCAAGCAAGGATCCACAATGCTGTTTCAAACACTCCCAAGCTCTCTTCTAAAGGATATCTGTACTTGTTTGATCTCTGTGGTTTTATAATCTTCCCATTACATCTTACATTCTTCTCAAGAGATCATGTTTTTCCTGTTATGAGGCTATAAGATGGAAAACTCATCTCCCATTTCTCTTCATTTAGTTAAAAACAATATAAAACGCCCTCTGGTACAATGTTCTTAGACCATCTAGAGACAAATTCTTTGCTACCATTCCTCCCTTTGTTTCTTTTTACTGGATGTTTTCGTTTCATCTTTGTCGATGTCAGGATGTTGTCAGAGGCACCTGAAAAAATGCAACATTGATGGTGGACTCCAGTACTTAAAAAAAAAAAACAGGGATGGCAGATCCTTGGGATTTATAAATCAACATAACTCCACTGACTGCTACCTGAACAGATGATTCGGGAACAGGTAATGCAAAGTTAGCATTTTGGGGTTTGGGTTGGTTGGGTTTTTTCCAGTTTATGAAATATAGTGAAATAGAAGTAAGAGAAATGTGCATTTGTGGCTCATTTATCCAACAGACCGTTTTTTTCTCTTTTCCCTCTGATTTTCATACAGCTCTTAATCATAATCTGAAAACTATTTTGTTCTAGGTACTGAAAATTTGTGTTTGGCCTGCCTGCCAAAGCTGTTTCAAAACTTATTGTAACCACATGAGATGAGAATAAACTATAATCCTGTCTCCCACTTATTTACACTTTTTATATCTGCTTTCAACTACAGATGATAACACACCCTTATGACAGAAGTGGGATGCTGTAGCACATGTGTACCACCAGCCTGGCTCTGCTGATGGGTTATGTACTATGTGCTGGAACATGTGCTGATGTGACTCATCCATCTGTTCCCATGGGTGATTTGGCTATCCAAAAGATGCTTGCTTCTCTTAGCCCAGCGACAGGGAGCTGGGTGTGGGAAAGTAAAGGTTATGAGCCTTTCTTTAGCTATGACAGGTGAAAACTGGCCCCAGGGAGCCAAGTGGGAAGATCCTATACACTTTATGAATCTAGGTGATAATCTAGTGTTTGTAGATTTGGGATTTCAAAGCATTGTAATTTTCTACGGTATCCATGGGAAGCCTGGTGGCCTATGCACAGTGCAGATGTGGATCCTCTCCCAAGTGGCAGTCCTTGTTCCTGCTAACTTTTCCCAGGATCTCTGGGATCTAAAATCAGCTTTTCAAATTTGTCATGGGTCAAAACCCACAGTCCCAAAGCGATCATCTTGCAAGTACCTTTCACTTGTTGCACTTCTCTGTTCCGGCTTGTCAGTTATCTTCATTGCACTGTGTTTTCCCTTTCTTGTTGCTGAGGGGATGATAGAGTCTCTCTCCTAGGTCCTCCAGAAGAATTTGCCAGTACCACATTATACACTGTGTTGGTTGGAGTTAGTTTCCATAGTTCTTACTGCCCCAGGATTATGCTTTTGCTGTGTCTATTGTGTCACGTTAAGATTTTTCTGATAACGGATGAGAGATTGTTTTTATCTTTGGAGCTGACTGTCTCATTCTAGGAAATCCTTCTGCTCCTTGACTTTGCTTTGCCCCTTGGATTTTGTAAGCCTGGGGAAAATCAGGTTGATCAGCTTGATAAAAGACTTGGAACAGGGACTGCTTTGAATGAGAATGCCCCTTAAAAAGTTTGGGAGCTATAAAAAATTCTACAAATTCTACAAGAAATTTATTCAAGCCAGAGGTAATAAGATACACAGCACATGTTTTGTAGCAATAGAGTATCTAACTGAATTTTATTTTATTTTACTTTTTCTCTCCAGGACAGGCGAATCTGAGAAAGGGCTGACTTTGCAGTAAAGGCAGATAGGTCTTCTTTATATTGGTATTTTTATAAAAAGTATCTATTAGTATGTTTTAAAGGATGCAACTTTTTGGAATGACTCAGGAGAGTTGTAGGGTGATCTTATACTGAATTATGGGCTGACACATAAAGTTCTGTATACTAGTACACAAGGCATGCATGTAGGACAGAGGGAGAAAGAGGGCAGATGGAGAAGGAGGGCATTATTTACACACACACACACACATATATATATATATATTTACACATTGCAAGAAGTCCTGAAAATATCAGCCCAACAATTGGATGCGGTGAGAAGGGCAAAAAGAGCACTTCTAATCCTTATGGGAGTGGTAAGAAACAAGCAAGAAAAATGTCATTATTATGTGAGGTAAATCTCTAGTACATCCATTTTCAGACTCTGGGCAGTTTTGGTCACTTCACCCCTAGAAGAACAAGTAGGACAAGAAATGTCGCAGGGAAGGAAAGCAAAGCCAACAAAATGGTCTCATGTGCACTGAAAGACTAAAGAGAAGCCTGAAATTTTGAGAAAGATGGCCTGAGAAAATTTGATGAGAAATGTAAAAAATCTATGGAATGATTATTCATTTTTTTCCTCACAAAGCAAAAATTAATCAACACCTGATGGAGCTGGCAGGGTGTATATTCAGACAGATAATTGGAGATTTTTCACTTCAGGAGTTAAGACAGAGGAAGAATTCATTGGCATGGGATATGGTGGATAGCAAAAGTGGTTGTGGAGTCACAAAAAGATCTAGAAAAGTTTTTGGAGGGCGGGTTTATCTGTTGCTACTGTTGCTATTAAATCCAGAGGTTTGGATCCTGTCTCTGGCTCTACTTACTCCTGCATAGCTAATAGACTGATGATGGAAATATAGGCTGGCACACATTGTACTCTACATGTAGTAGCATCTGTTACTGGCCACTTTTGGAAAATGGACACTGGCATCTTCAGACATGTTTTGGCGTCTTTTTTATGCCATGACCTTGAAGACTAGTTTTGAAGTGGCTGTCAGTTTATACTGAATCTCATTTTGAGACTGCAGACTGGTGTATACTAAAGACTGGGAAGGAATTCCCTCCCTGGCAGCGCAGCTCGGGGGACTGTCTTGTGTGTGAAGGCACAAGGGAGGGACATGGTGCGCTCCAGCAGTTGTGCAGTTGTAGGGCATGACAGGGAAGGAGTCCTGGCTGATGGGCTCTCCCTGAGGGGTTCCTGCACTGCTGTGCACACTAAGCACTGGAGTCGTGCTTTAAAATCTATTGGGTTCTGATTTGTCATTGTATTTTCACTTTTGGAGCATTTTCATTTTATGGAAAACCTTTCATTTTCTTTTTTTCCTGTGCTAAATGAGAAGATAATTTTTCATCATATACTTTTTATCTCCACTTTTCTACGCTCATCCCATGAGGAAGACTTTCTGGAGGCCAGAATCCTGCTCTGGTGATCATTGTAAATGTCTCAGTACCCGTCTTAGAGAGGAGGTTAGAGCCCTCTTGATGGTAATTTTAGACAGAATATTTTGAAATGGCTTTGTTCATTCTAGTGACCCTGGTGAGCTCTAATCTTATAAAGACACATAACATATGTGGCATGACTGTCTAATAATATTTGCTATGAGGCTTTGCAGCAGACATTTAACTGTAATTTGAGGCAATACTTGAGTAAATTTAATAAAAGCATTCCCCTTACTGAAGGCTATGTCCTAATGTTGACAAATAGTTGTGTAGCTGCTTGTTTTTGTTAACCTTTTAACATCCAGATACAGCATCATCTATCAGGAACAAGGAATGTACATCCTATCATAGCATACAGCCCTGGGATTGCTTTTTGCAGAGCATTGACTCTGACAGGCTCGAGGGTTATGGTGGATAATCAAGAGAGCATGAATTTACAATGTGAGAGTGCAAGGAAGGGAGCTTTTCCCTTGAATGTGTGACCAGAATGATAGACAGTAGGAAGTGGGAAGCTGAACAGATCTCGTGTATGGCATTAGTCAGGGCATTTGGAAAGTGCTCCGTCCAACCTTCTTAAAAACTAGGCATACAATTGGAAACAAACTCCATGAATAACAGTGTTTTGGAAAAGCTTTTGTCTTGTGAGGGATTTATGTGTGCTGATGGCTACATCATTATTGAACTGGTGAGATTATTAGTTTGGGTACTGTTTTAATCCTTCTCCCATGGCCTGTGAGCGCTATTCATTTGGGCCACAGACCATTCGCTCCACTATCATCCAGATGCAGACAGGTAAGTTATTTAGCAGCCACAGCCTCCTTGCATTTCTTCCCCTGAAGTAGGGGCAGAAGGTGGCACCTCTGGCACACTCGCAGTGCCCTGTAAAACCAATACAGTCAGAAGTCACTCTGTATTGCTGATTATATGGCCTGTGCATTCAGTCAGGTGACACAGTACAGCCAGACGTTGCCTGTGCAGCTTGCTGCAGCAGGGAGACTCAGCCCATGAGATCTAAAAGCATGGAAGGGAGTATTTGTGATTGCAGAATCCTCTTTAATCTAGCAGATAAGAGATTCAGCCAGAGGCTGAGGCTAGATTAGAAATGACTATGATTATCCAGTGAACAATGCACTTAGGGATGCTGTGGATTTTGTATCACTCAATGTTTTCAAATCAAGGCTGGATATCTTTCTGCAGAACAATACTCTAACCCAACCAGAAGACACTTGACTTGACAAAAGAGCTGTTTAATGACATTCTACGGTCTGTGTTTTTGCACAGAGTCAGACTGGGTGATTACAGTAGTTCTTAAAATCTGGGACTGTAATGAGGTGCTTTGTCTTTGCAGTCAATTATTTTAGTTTTTCATGCACTCGAACAAAATAAGATACCCTTGAGATACTTCAAAGGAAAATATATCCTTCCTTTGCTATCTAATTTTGATATGCAGTGTGCAAAAGTTGAGCCATGTCTTCCCATGTGTGTTATAAGACCATGCCAATAGCAACAGCCAAAAGTAACAACTTTCTGTTTTGCCAACATTTATTTGGTTGTGAATTGTTTACGGCCAGGCTTTGCTTCTGGTTGATTGGTAGCAGCAGCAGCAATGACTTATTTCTTTATCCAAAGAAATACTAAAGTTTCATTCTTAGTTGCATTCCCTTTACATTAGAGTACATTCGGTGAAGCAGAATTACCCTTGTGCAAAGTGGGCATCCACGTTGACGTAATGCACCTTGTGTTTTTTATATTATTTTTACACACGGCTAAACAATCTGCTTTACTTTGATTCCAGAGGGAAGCCAGCACTTGGCTGAAGTGTAGTTTAAGGGCTACTGCTTTGATGTAACAATCTGTTTTATAGTAGATCTCATCCTTGCACTCATCATTTTGCGTAAAGTCTAAGCAACTCTACTTATAGAAGAGCCATTTGGGGTCCAATGTCTGAATTAGCTAATCTTTGACGCAAATGTTTTGGCATTGACTTCTGCTCTGAATCACAACTGATTCAGACTTATCTAGAGACAGAAGCCAAAGAAGTGCCTCAGAGACACAACAAAAGGAAAGAAGGTTTAGGCATTATAATGGCTCCTTTCTGCTACTTCCCTGTCTGAGCAGAAAATGGAAAATCCTTATCCTTTCATGCACCGTTGTTCTGTCTTGTCCCTGCCCCTATTAGAGATCCCAGCTACCCTCCCTCTCCAGCCCATAATCCATAAATGACTGAAGATTCATCCTTCTTTTTGTATTGTTGTAACAAAGCACTAACACCTCCTCTTGTTTCTTATCTTAATCTTGAATGTTACTGAAGTCATGTTGACATCATGGTCATGTATAGGAAAGAATCTACCATTGGTCTCCAGAGTGATAAACTGTGGAATCAGAATTGATATATGTAAGCACATGATGGAGATCCTGCTTGGTATTTGGCCAAGATTTTGCCTTCTGTGTGTTCAAACTGGGGGATATAGTGCAGGAAATAATTCCAGAAGGAACAGGAAATTAGATTTAAGATCAAAGAATTGTTGTTTTAATTTCCTAACTTCTCCAGAAAAGCTTATGAATAAACCAATGCAAGTTAGCCAGATATCTCATAGGAGCAATTTGGAAACTTTTAGAATATGTGAGTATGTATAGATCCTGACTTATAGAGGATTTTTTTTAAACCTTCTGACATATTTGAAATTCAGCATGTTTCAAACAGGTTTTGATTCTGCAGAATTTTAAAAAGAAATTTATTATTGTGGGGTTTTTTCTTAATTAACCACAAATAATATCCTTTTTACATAATTTTAAAACAGAAATTAATTTTTTTTGTGTACATAACTATACCAGTGGTAACAAATGCAATGGTTTAATTAAAATGCTGTATAAAGTTCCTAAAGTACAAATAGTCCAAGCAAACCAAGGGGATAACAATGGTATGTTTTAGTGATGTGATCGACACATTTTATTTGATTCTTTTTGGAACCTCTTCTTGCACATCTTGATACATGACAGTGGTCAGAGTTCTGCTTTGTGCTATCATACCAGGTTATTGTGTAGACTAGTGTGAAAAGTCTTTCACGGACTATTGAAAAGAGTGCACAGATGCCTGTCCTGTTCTCGTCCTTACAATTTTAGGCTGCTCTGTCCTTAACTAGATCTGGAGAGTGAGATCATGCTTTGAAAACAGAGAAGAGAATTACAGCCCTCTCTCCTTTTTAAAGAAAATTGCCATGGGAATATAACACAAGCCATTGTTTCAAAACTTGGGCATGGAGAATATAGTGTTTGTAACACTCATTTTGTAGAAGCTTCTACAAAACATCTCTAACTGAAGTGGTAGCATTTTTTTTTCCCTCTCCTTGACATAACAAACTGCTCTATTGGGAAAACTGTGCAACAGCTGGATTGCTCATTAATCAATGGTAAATTAAGAAAATGACCTAGGAGTGGTTATCAGCTGGATTTTGCAGTATGTTGAAAAAGTTACCTCAGCCTCCAGACACTGTAACATAAGGTAGTATAACACAGACATCCCCAATTAGGGATCTCCTGGGGAGAAGAAAGGAATGGAGAAGAGAAATTGATGGCACCGTGTTTTGTTGAATGTCATCTGTGAGGAGTCTATATGGTAGCTGTTCAGTTTATGGCTATATAGCTTTGAATTTAATTCCCATGCTAGCACTGGAGTAGCTGTACCACATGGACATCGTAATCTGGTGCTGGTGGGAAGAATCCAGCATTGCTCGCTAGAGTAATAAAAACCCAGTCCCACAAAACACACTGTGAGCTGATGTGTCTCTCATCAGTTTTTACAAAATGTAAGCACACAGTTTTCTCCATTAATCCTACAATGACAGCTTTCCTTCTGACACAAAGTGCCTCAAATAGGTTGTGTAGGAGCCCTTTTCTAGAAATTCCTGTGCTGGTGCCTACCTCAGAATTGCTGTAAATATTATACAAAGCTTTTGGTTTATCAATTCTCCTTTGAGCTTTAACTGTAGATTGCCCAGTTTTCCAGGAGCTTTGGGTTTATTTGGTGACTGTAATGCTTGTATATCAACTTTTAGCCAGGTTTCCAAAGGAACTGAGGTTTCTGTGGTAACATGGTCTGTCTCTCCAGTTGTCTATCTGTTCCCTCTCCCCTGGTAGCTCTGCAACCTGCTGGCCAAATTTAACTGAGTTTGAAGGAGATGATAGAAATCTTAACACGAAATATGTCCCAGCGGGATTTTTAAAAAGCAATTGCTGGAGAGAGGAAAGAGACCTGGATCAGTGCCTCAGAAAAAAGGCAGGCATAATTCAGCTGACAGTCTGTTTGGTAGCAGTCAGCCACTCCTCACAGATGTATGAGATGACAGGCCATGGCACATAGGTGACATGAAGGAATAGGGTAACTGAGGTTACTGCATTGGGAAGGCAGAAAAGGACATGAATCTGTAGGAAACCCAACTTTTGTTAGTTTTGCTGTTCACTGAAGAATGTGCTGGTTTTATTTGGTGTTATGTACTTCCACCTGCCATACTGTGGCTGCCTGTGGAACTTAAATTCACCCTGCATAGGAAATTTCTGCAATTTTCATTTTAGAACTAATCGGTACAGATTTTATGGTGGCTAACTTTTATCCTTTTGTCATCTTAAGACCTGTTTTTTAAAAAAACAAACAAAAAAAGTGAGATGACTTAGCTAGGGTGGTGAATCAATGGACTGAGGAGTTCTTCACCACTTCACATCTTGGATTGGAGATCTGAGTGACTCTGTAAAGGATATAGACTTTGGGTTTCTGGCTTTCAACCTGTTTTTGATCTGCAGATCCCTGAACATTTTGCCAGTGGAGATGTAGTGAAGAATTTACACTTGCTGATGACAGGTTTATTTTTATCACTTAACTTTCTAAGGCCTCTTAGAAGTGGTCCATGGATCTCCAGAAGTCTGTGCACAAAATTCTGCAAATGTATGCTTATCTCAGCAGCCAGTGTCAGGGCACAGCAGAGTTACTGAATGAGGTATATGGGCAGTGTTATCTGGGAGTTCTGAGGAAGACTGCAGCAGTACTTACCACTTCTTGCATTTATTTTTGTTCTTTATCTCCAAATCCCTAGTTACTGTAATCCTTGAACAGCTCACCCCTTGCTGTTTGTCTGTGGCTGTCCAAACAGCATTGGAAGAACTGTCAGAAATTTCACCAACGGACAAGGCTCTGGGTGTAGGAAAAAGTTCTGGAGCAAAACCACCACAGGAACTGGGTCCTAAGGAAAATTAGAGACATAGTCAAGCTCCGTGTTTGGGGTAAAGTGGCTGATAAGGCATTTGCTCCTTGCTGAAGGCAGAGTCTTTGGAAGAGATCTGTTCCAGGGCTGCTCTGGCAGCTGTAGACAGCCAAGGTGACTTGCAGCTCAGCAGAGCCAGAGGGCAGAGGGGACACTGCGGGCAGCATGGCTGCTGGGCAGGACAGGCAGGGGAGGCTCTGCTGCCTGCCCTTCAAGTGCAGCCTACCCTCCCCTGCTACCCAGATGGGGCTGTCAGCAGCTGAAGAGGGAAAAAGCAGCTCCGCAGAATGACCCTGCTGCTGGCAGCAGAGCTATTTTGGGCTCATGTCTATCAGCAGCCTGTTGTGACCTGCCTGGCTGCCAGGTCTGGGACAGGGCAGGGGCTGGTGTTGTGGCTGGCAGGTGAGCATGTCTGGTGAGAAAGGACAGAGGACACGGATGTCCCTCATGCATGTCTCCTCGGGGAAACTGGAGTGCAGCCTGCGAGCCGGCATCCTCCAGTTTGGCCCTGGATGGAGTGCACAAGTTTGAATAAATAAATCCTGTTCCCTGAGGAAAAGCTCAAATCTTTGTGTGGAGCTTTGTGACAGCACAGAAAGCTATTGGAAGGAAAAATAATGCTGCATAATTTGCTTGTTCATCCCAGTTCAATAAATCCCTTTGTGCACAGTTATTGCCTTTATGCAAAATAAACATATCTGACAATGAAACAGGTTACTGGAGACTGATCTGCTTTCTTTGCTGGTTCCTTAGCAACTACAGCTGTGAATTAGTTGCCAAGCAGCCTGGTTCAATGCTTTCCAATGAAGCAAGCTGTGAAAAAAAGAAAAAAAAAATATAAATAAGAAGGTGCAAGACTGAATTGTGAAGTTCAGTGCAGACTAATAAGCAAATATTTGTTGTTTATTTTGTAAGGTCATCAGCCATTATTTTTTCTCCACTTTTCTTAAAATACACGTATTTGTGATTGAAAGCTTCACTGTCACCTCCTGGCAGTGGGTGCAGGGTTGTGCTGGCTGGCACAGCAGTGCTGTTGGGCTGTGAGCTTCACCTGTACAGGCAGGGGTGGCAACCCCAAGGCAGAGAGAGTTGGGTCACAGAGCACCCCCCTGAAATGCTGGCCCAGGCAGCACACACTGGAGATGCCACCAGAGGTTATCAACATTTTCTCTGTGTACTGGTGATGGGCAGCATTTGCATCATGGACACTTTAAAAAATGGTCTGAAGGCAAAGGTCCTGTCTTTATATACCGTGAAAAGGTTGTGTCTATACCCATCCTCTCCTCCTGACTGGAATGGAGGTTATTTTTCAGGCAGGTGAGGGAAGGAGGTCATGCAGGGCTTGGTCCCTGGAGGCGTGGTGGGGATGAAGATCTGGGGAGGGGAAGGCAGGAATAAATTTGGTCTGAGACATTACAGGGTTAAACTGGGAGAGTTCACAAAAAGAAAGGGGGTATAAATGGAGAAGGGTTGCTGGTCACCGGTTTGATTCTGATACGTCCATTGAGACCACTCGTGCCTGGCTGAGGCAGTGCCGTGAGGATATGCTGGGTGGCTTCAGGGTGGGCGATCAGAGTTTTTCCTACCTGCAAGGGGCCACAGCAGGAGCCTGCTGGCAGGGTGGGCAACTTCTTTAACCATGCTGGGCCCTGGGGGGTAACATGGACATGCCTGTCACAGCTGAGAACCAGGACCACCGATGGAGGTAGGAAGTAGGAAAGCGATTGAGGACTCAGTAATCCATCCTCATCTGCTGAGGCCAGCCGTATGGCCACACTCATACCGTATGTCTGGGGTCTGGGTCTTAACATAAATTGGTTTATGTCAATGTCTTCCTCAGGGCATTAGGCTCCACAGTCCAGATGGCAGAGTGCCCTTGGTACAGAAACCATATGGTAGTGTATACGAAAGGTTCAGAAGGGAAGAAGAAATACCTTGTGCTGTTCATTTCTCACAACAATAGGGTCAGTGACATTTATGTCAGCATTAGTTGATGGCATAATGACAACAAAGTCACGAATAGGCATAACTAATGATGGTAAAACATAGGTACAGCACTCATAGACTACAAAAATTGGGCTGTGTGACAAGACTTAAATTGGATCTGAATTTTAAAGGTTTAAAACCCAAAGGCTTTAACAAGTCAAAGGTTTTAAAAGTTTTCAAGGCAGGGCACAGCACCCAGAGAGTGTGGAGTGAGCAGTATTACTGCAATGTACAGCACTTTGGGCATTGCCAGGTCTTGGAGACCCGCGGTATTAGACCCAGGGCAGCACTGGGTACAGCAAAGTCTCTGTGGTTGCACAAAGACAGACAGAGGGAGTGTGGGTCTGTCTGTTGGGAACGGGGGGCCACAGGAAGCAGGGTAGGAATTGCCTCAGAAAATGTCAGCCCAGTACTGTATTTTTCTTTTCCTGTCCTAAGCTCCAAGACGTTAAATAGAGTGTTTTAAAACTCAGTCTGCAAAATGTGTTTTTGTTTTACCCGCGCCTCCCCCCCCAGGCCTCCTCCAAGGCATTTTTGTTATCTGACCTCACCAGAGCTGCATCCTTTCACTGCTGCTGCTTTTTAATGATCATTTAAAAATGATTAACAATGCCTGGAGCCATGACAGTCTGACTTCCTGTGCTGAACTTCTGCATGTCTGGATTTGCAGGAGGGAGTTCCTGATGAGAGAGTTTCCTATAAAACAAGGACACTTGGGTCATTGTTTAGAAAAACTGACTGCATGAAAGAGGTGGAAGTCATGGACTAGGACAGATGCTCTGGCAGAGAGGTTTTTACTTGTTTTGGGTTTCTTTTTTTAGCACCGGAAACACATTTGTTTGCAGTTTCTAAAGGCGTCAGAGCAACAGAGTGACTGGCTGTCACTGGCTGCATGAATCTAATGTTCAGTTCCAACTTAAAAAAAAGTAAAAAAAAAAAAAAAGTGAAGCAATGGGAAAGACTTCTTTAAGATCAGGTGGGTTTACTGAAAGATTTCATGCAGGGAGAGGCATGACAAAAGCTCACTTATGCCATGGGGAAGTGGAGACTTTGTAGGGTTTAGTTTCTGAAACAGTGTCCTCAATATGTGGTTAACTACCGCTTCAGAAACAAAACCTCCAGTGTTTACTGTCTGGTCCTACAAGTAGAGATCCATTTTGGACTGACTGCAGGACTCCAGCACTGTCCGAATCCCCTGTGGTCCCCGGTCACGTCAGGGTTTCTTAAAGCTTGTTTCAAGGAGTATGTTAAGACTTGGTCATTTAGTCTTGTTTCTAAATGAATTTTCTCATCTTGAAGAGGAATGTGGCTACTATTGGTTGTATATTTTTATTTTGAATGGAAAAATGTTTATATACATAGATAGAAAAGAGGAGGAAATGCAGTCACTGCACATTTTTGGCCACTTCTAACTCTCTTCTCCAGCTGACATTTTCCTTCTTCTGCCGGGGCACTAAATAATGGAGTGCTCACATGTCTGTAGGAACATGTAGGCAAGTGTATTGGGCACTATTTATCGGGTATATTGGGATGATATGCTTCTGGACAGGGAGGTATCTCTATAAAATCCTAGCTTTTCTCCTGGATGGCAGGGCAGATGGAGACCTCCCTTCTTGGTTCCAAGGGGACAAGATGATGTGAACAGCTCACATCCAACAGCAGAAGCGGTATTGATGTGCTGGGTTTCAGTCATCCACATCTTATGTAGATAGTGCATACTGTATGTCATCTGTCTGGCTTGTACCACTCCAGAAAACCATAGGTTTCCTTTAGGTTTCCTGTATCATCTCCACCAAGACCATAGAATCATAGAATCATTTATGTTGGATAAGACCCCTAAGATCATAGAGTCCAGCTGTTAACCCAGCACTGCCAAGTCCGCCACTAAACCATGTCCCTAAGTGCCACATATACATGTCTTTTAAATACTTCCAGGGATGGTGACTCAACCATTTCCCTGAGCAGCCTGTTCCAATGCTTAATAACCCTTTCAGTGAACAAGTATTTCCTTATATCCAATCTAATCCTCCCCTGGTGCAACTTAAGGCCATTTCTTCTCATCCTATCACTTGTTACCTGGGAAAAGAGACTGACATCCACCTCACTACAACCTCCTCTCATGTAGTTGTAGTGAGCACTAAGGTCTCCCCTCAGACTCCTCTTCTCCAGGCTAAACAACCCGGGTTCCCTCAACCACTCCTCATAAGGCTGGTGCTGTAGACCCTTCATGAGCTTCATTGCTCTTCTTTGGACATGCTCCAGCACCTCTATGTCTTTCATGTAGTGAGGGGCCCAAAACTGAAAACATTATTTGAATTGCAGTCTTACCAGTGCCAAGTACAAAGGGATGATCACTTTGTCCATGTATATACCTTAGATATTTCAAGAAACCTGAAATGCTTTTAGGCAACAGAAGCCTGATTGCTGTTTCTAAAGCTTAGCCTTGAGCTTGCCTTGAGGCCACCAAATACGGATGTATGGCTTGATTAGCATGTGTGAGCCCCCCACACTTCACTCCAATGGGAAGAGCAGGTATAAACCACTTCAGGTTTTAGTAAGGGATCTCAGTACAAAATACCTTTGAAAATCAGACCACAGTTTTTATTTAGGTGCTTGCTCTCCTGAGTCTGAAATCCTTATTGAAGACTCACAATGTCAGATTTTAACATGTTAAGAAAATCTTAAGTGAAACCTTTTTATTTCTTTTATTTTCAAAGCAGCTGTTCCATCATTTTGTCATCTTTGATGGAATCTATTATGTCAAATTTTGGATTCTGGCTGAATTTAGGACTTAAGGCACACAGGGAGTTCTTCTGAAATCAAAGGGAAGAAATAAAAATCCGTGTTAGTTTGCTGTCTAACTAGAGTTAGACTGCTTTATGGTATGGTCTGTTTCAAACTGAACTTCACCCACCTAAAGATCATTCTGATCACTAACTTCAGTTATTCCTCAAATAGCAAGGTGCTTTGCTATATAAATTAATATCCACCTGTGTCATATGCAATGGTGCTTTCTATCAAACCTGAAAGCAGGGTCTCCCAGACAGGTGGCTGCTGGTGAAATCTGAATCAAATGGGCCTATTTATATTATTTAATGGTTTCTTCAAATATGGAAGCCTTTTTCACATGCCTAAGTTTTGTGAGAGGGTTGCTGGAATGAAAACCTAATGCCATCACATCAGTTTTTATGCCTACATCTGTCAGTGCTACTTTTACTCACATGGTACTGACAAATTTCTGTGTGTCCTGTCATACACGATTTTAGATTATATTTAGTTTTGAAGCAGAAGTGTCATGTCTACTGAGAGAAACAGGGGAAAAGAAAGAGGTGGTGAACACCCTCCAAAATGATCAGGGAAGTTGTGCACGTTCACACAAGTAGTGCCACTTCAGGACAATCAATGAGGGAGTATCCTTCTGACTGCCTAGATCTGCATCTTACCCTTCTGGGTAGGCCTAAAAATTTCAATATCAGCAGGAGGGCCTTGGGGTGTTCACCATAAAGGACCATAAATTATATTGTGTCAAAAATGCAGAGCAGTGATACTTCTGACAAGAGAGAAACTACCACAAAGTCACTGGGAGAAGCTGCAAGGGGATTATCTGTGTGAGATAGGGTACCTCTTCAACCTTAATTAAAACAGAAAATAAATGGTGTGGGGGGCTGGTTGGTGCAACATGCTATGTGCAGAGGCACAAGTGTGAAATGCTTCAGTAATATGGTGGAAAACAGAATTCCATCTATTTTCAGTACAGAAGTTAAGCTTGCCAAAGCTCATAATGACTGAAATTCTTATTGAATTCACCTAAATCCAAAGCAACAAAAAGAGCTGATGGGACTGATGATCCAGAATTTGAATGTGCTACATAATGAATGTTTGCCAAGAACTCTTTGGGTTCGTTAGATTTAATATCTTTGTTAATCTGGAATTGATGAAAATGACTGATTTCAAAACAAAACTGGTAGCATCTGTGAAATTGCACAGAGGTCAGCAATACATTCTGAGCAAGAAGTATCTCTGCAGCAAACCAGGAATTGAGTTTTGGAGACCATTGCACATCATTTATGATGACAAATGCAAGTTTCTCATGTAAAATCAATTTGTTGATGACAAAACTTAAAACAGGAAATCTCCTACTACTAAAGATGGGATGGAAAGCAGCCAATTCAGCAGAAACAGATCACCTAGCAGGTTTCAGTAGAACATTTTTACAGTTGAGACAGAGCATACGGGTGAAAAGTATGAATCAGTCACAGTTTCCATAGTCTTCAAGGTTGAATCGAAGCTCCATCATATACATCTTTCAGCTGAATACTTCATTTGCTGCTGGGCTTAAGCTCATCTACCAGACTAGAAAAGCCAATGGCCTTCTTCATCCTTATATGCATTAAGAATCTTTTTTGATCAATAAATAGATAAAATGTGTGTCTTATCAAACAAAAAAGTTTTTCTCACCAAACAGGGAAGTGTCATCATGATAAATGTACCTACTGCAAAGCTACCCATCAGCAAGGACTATTGTAGCTAAACACAGTCTGTAAAAAAATTACATTTTCCCTGATGGTACCAACAGCTGAAACATCTGACTTTGCTCATTGATGATAGGGATATTGTTCTATATCTTACTCTCTTTTTCTGAAGTGTTTCATAGTTTAGATAACAGCAGCTGAGGCTCACCTGTGTGGCTTGCAGCCAGCACAAGTGAGAGGAGCTGGCCAAAAAGGAAATGTTCCCAGTTCTTGTGTGCACCTGGTAAACAAATTCCTAGGAGATAAATATTAGAAATCAAGCTGTTTGGGAATTTCCCTATAAAGGCTTTTTTTAAATAAAAAAATGTTTTGTTGAGACCAAAACTTTGTGTGAGGTTACATTCCTCTGTTGTCAGGCAAGTTTTCTGTAAGAGAAATGCATTTTTCCCGTGTCCACACGGTACGTGAACCTCCTTCTTCCACAGCCCATACCAGTGGCTTGATTATTGTGCTATAATGTCTTTGGTGGTGGCCTTCTTGCTGTAGCCCCTGTTAGAGGTGTTCCATTTTGTATGAATACAATTCTTTTGAATCAGGGACTTGATGTCTCTCAACCCATATGACTACTGTCAAGTAATTTTCCCTGGTCCAGTGAACACGGTCTCCTTTTTTAAAAAAAAAACACAAACTGCTTTCAATGGTCTTGGCTTCTTTCCAAAGGGATCAGGAAAATTGGACTTCTTCACAGTGTTCATTGGCTGACTCTCTGCCACAAGACATGGGAACCATTTCACAAGCATTCAAAATTTAACTGTAGAGCATTAAGCTGATGGCTGAGATATCCCAATGACATGCCTTTCAGCGGTTTGTGGAAGGAACCCACAGCATGCATGTAGGATTTCTTTGAGAAGCTAACGAGGTACTGCCTCTTCTTTCTTTTAAGAATCACCTGTGCCATATCTGTGGTGTCGTTTATCCTCCCAGATGGACAGAGCAAGTCCTAGACCATATGGTAAGCATCGAGACACAAAGTTAGCCCTGATGAGATACAGGGGCTGCCTGAGTTCAGGGAGCAGGGTCCAAAGAGTAGGGGATTGGACTGAAGGTCCATTACTTCTAGGCAGATGGCCTGGGACTACCATCCCCCAGGAGATGGGGAGTGGGAGAAGACACTGTCCTGCAGGGAGCAGGTCACAGATATTGTGTGGAACCAATCCCTCCTTGCTTTTAAGTGGAATTCAAGTCCTGCAGCAAAGGTGCCACACTCCAGCAGGTGCTTGGAGTCCTTTGGTCATGCAGTGAGGACTCTGGCTTACAAACTCAGCTACCCGTGTTCTATTCTTGCTCATTGCTATCCTAGATGCGTGTCTGAAATCAATCAACTGCACCTCTTTCATCTGCGAATATTGCCTGAGCAGGCTTTTCTTAGTATTTTTCCAACTTTTCTCTGATCGGCCAGATACGAAGCCTCTTCTTCTGGCAAAATTAAAAAACACAGAAGGTTGTGGAAATGTGAAAAGCTAGCAGAAAACGCCAAAACCTTTCGACTTCCAAGTCTGACTGACAATTTCTGTAGATCTGTATTGTACATTAACCTTTCCTTTTAATGCTTCACCAAAATCAGTTAAGAAAAAAAATCAATAATGCTTTTGATATAAAATGTCGCTTTGCTTCTGGGCAGAACAGCTGTCACACATGCTTTCAGAGCAGGAAAAATGGATTACATTTATAGGAGGATATGTGCGCAGTGTAGCATATTGTCCTTATCCAACAAATGAAGGTTTTCCCGTGGGATGTGTAACTGATTCTCAGTGACACCACCACTTCTGCTTATACATCTGTTCTGCTTTTAACTGCAGTATAACTCAATCATTCTGGACAGATCTTCCTTTCAGATATGTATTTCCTCTAAACCAATTGAGTCACAGGCATGACAACATCTGAACTTATGCCAAGGTCTATTAATTAGAGACTCGCTTCCTCCCTGCTGAATGTCAGTGCGCTGGTAGCCACAGACCAGCCAGCCACTTCCCACGGCGGTTGCTGGCGGCTGTGAGCCTCACTGGCTGCTCTCCCCTGCTGTCACTGACAGCAGCCAGTCAGACAGGGAAGTGCTTGCTTTGCACTGCCCACTTAGAATCACAGAATGGTTAGAGCTGGAAAGGACCTTAAAGATCATCTAGCTCTAGCCCCTCTGCCATGGGGCGCACTTGCTACTTAATTAGGGAATTTCTGCTTTTGCTGGAAGCCTTCAGACCAGCACTAGACCCAGCCCCATGAGTTAGGAGACAGGGAGGGGAAGCAGAAAGCGAGCATCACTATCAAAGAGGAAGAGATCAGTGACCTGCTAAGCCG